>VWZQ01000634.1:43656-55962 GCA_013397015.1 Myiagra hebetior
AAATTAAAATAATAACTGTGACTGAGGCATGAGCACTGATATTTTTAGAAATGTTCCACTGTGTGTAATCAGGGAAAATTATTTTCTTCATACTTGTTTGTAAATCAGAGCCACTTTTTTTCATCTGCTGAGACCTACATATGTTCCCCAGAAAGAGCCACATCCACATTTCAGCATAACGGTGCCTCTCCCATTCCATTACTCTCACCAAGACATGTGCTGGTGGTCCACTTGATGCATCTCCACCAATCACTCCTCTCTGGCAGGCAAAGGGTACAGCATTAAGGTATGACTGAGATGGTCGTACTTGTCAGGACTCCTTCCCCTTCTGGAATACATGTATACACACACACACACACACACACACACTCACATATGCACCCCACCTGGTTCAGCAGAGTGGTAAAAGAGATTCTAGGAGCCAGTTCCTTGATAACATTCTGCATGCTCTTCATACCTTTTATCCCATGAGTCAGTGCTTGGAAGCTGGAGAATGGAAATCTGAGGTCTGAATCACACAGTTCAGAATCATTAAAATAAAACTTTCTGAAGCCTGTTATGCATTCCTATTTTTTCACTCTGTGTCAATGCATTATATAACAGGAGCCATTATCTGACTAGCACAAAATTTCTCTATTTGGGTTTCCATTAGCAGAAGATGATGATTGAACAATATTGGTCTGGCTCCTCTTCTGTCTCAGTGAATATGTTAAGTAATTTTCATTAAGGATTTTCATTATATCTTTTTCCAAAGAGGCATTTTCTGCACTGTATTCATTAAAATCTTTTTCATAAATAAGACTAGGATAATACTTTTTTCTTTTTTCAAAAAAATCCCCTACAGTTAAGTGTTGAAGTGTTCATTAAATATAATTTGTCCATATTTTACAGAGAAACTGGAATACAATACAGAAGTTAGGTGAAAAAAAAAAAAATCTGAAATATAGAAATATTTTTGCATTCTTAATATTCAAATCTATTCTATACAAAGCAACAATCTTTCCTTTTCATTTCCTAGTATTGCACAGAATTAGATGAAAGCATTTTATTGCTCCTCCACTCTTTTTTTCTTGCAACCTTCTTCCCAAGAAAGTCTAAAATGTAACAATGGATGAGAATGCAGAGTTTTTAATAAAAGAGAAGTCAGAAAGTTATGAGAGATATTAGTATACATATTTGTTTAAAACAACATTGATTTTCATGGTTTGCATTGTAGCAATAAGCATAAATTTTCATTTGAAGCCAACATGCAAAACTCTACTAGTCACAGAGAAACATTTTACTGGTTTTCATAGGCAAGTATATTTTTGCTACATAAATATGTTTAGTCTGAAAATCTGAAGAGGTGTCTAAGCCATTATTATAAAATAGAGGAAAATGTGGATCCTTGGCAGGTATAGATCATGCAAAAGGGACAAACAAAAAGTAATTTACCTAATTTTTTAATCTACCCATCTTCGTTGGAAAGCTTTTTCTTCTTGTGAGACCTCTAACTTTATAATAACTGTTTCAAACTAAATCAGACACCCAAGGTTTTAATTAACTCAGAATATTATGTAACAAACTACTTCAGAAGAAAACAGACGTTACTTCATTAATTGACAAAGCTTAGTTATCTACAAATTTGTGTTCTATATCTCCACAGCCCCTTCCCTTGCCCAGATCAGCTCCTTCATCTCTCACACCTGTTTTTATGGCTCCCTCCAGACTGTCCTTTCTCCACTAGCTGTTGCTCCCCTGAGCAAGTGGTGGGGCAAGTGGTGGGGCAAGGTAGTTGCTCTATGTTGGCCAACCAGCTGGCTGATTAAATTGGTGACAGCCTGATCTGCCAACAGGTTGACTGAAAATGAGAAGTTATGCTCTTGCTGCGCGCCTTCGCTCATCTGGACTCATGACAGAACTAGTGTAAAACATTTATCAACGTAAGAATTCCCTGTCTGCAGCCACTTAAATAGTCCAAAGGTCTTTGCTGCATTTGTCTGTCACAATGGGGTCATGAGTTCAGTCTGGAAGGTACAAGAGTAGAGACAAAAGTCTGAAAATCAGTATTGCTTAAATTTCAAAAGTATTTTTAGAAAATTGAGGTAAAATGAGACTCAACTGTTCAAAAAAACCCCAAAATTACAAAATACACCTATGAAACCAGAATGGTAAATTTTGTACCAGTAACTTTCATTAAGTGTATGAATCATTTCACACATGTTAAAGAAAAAAAAAAAATTATTGGGTGGGAAGACAATGTGCACAACCATCTGAAATATTCACGTATCATTTTTAATGTCTGATACACACCTAATCTATACGAATTAGGATTATAAAGAAACACCAAAAACCTAAACATGCTTAGTTTATACATACAGTAATTTATCTAGGTTTGCAGAGTAAATGGGAGTAATTTCATGTAACAAGTCTCATTCATGTTAATGGACACTAAATCAGATGCCAGTTATGATCCTTTAAATGTCAACATCTTTAACCTTGTAAATTCTTTCACTGTCAAAGGAAGGGTAAAAGCAAGTAGGTATCATATTAAAAAGAATAACAGAAGCTACTCTTGAAGATAGCTCTTTAGGGACATCTTTTATAGTAGATGATAGGGCTGAAGAAGCAGGTGCAACATTTGAATGATCCATTCTTAATTTTCAAACAGTCCTAAGATGTTACTATTGGATAATCTCCACGATATTTGAAAAGTCATGGTAGTCAGGTGAAGTCCCAGGTAACTGAAAAAAGGGAAGATTTGTACCCCTCTTTAAAAAGGATAGAAAGGAGGACCCTGGGAACTACTTACCCATCAGCCTCACCTCTGTGCCTGGGAATACAGTGGAACAGATCCTCCTAGAAGCTGTGCTAAGGCACATGGAGAACAGAAAGGTGATTCAGGACAGCCAGCACAGCTTCATCAAGGGCAAGTCTTGCCTGAACAACCTCGTGGCCGTCTATGATGGAATGACTACCTCAGTGAACAAGGGAAGGTTGACAGATGTCATTCACCTGGGCTTCTGTAAAGCCAACAACATCCTTCTCTCTAAATTGGCAAGAGATGGGTTTGATGGATGGACTGTTTGGTGGAGAAGGAATTTGTAGGACAGTCACATTGGGAGGGTAGTAGTCAATGTCTCAGAGTCCCAACTGACATCAGTGACAACTGGTGTTCCTCAGGGACCCATATTGGGACCAATGTTACTTAATAGCCTTATCAATGAAAAAATCAGTGGGATCAGGTGCAACCTCAGCAAATTTGCCATCGACACCAAGCTGAGTGGTGCAGTTGACACACCTGAAGGGCAAGATGGCACCCAGAGGGAGCTGACAAGCTCAAGAACTGGGAGCATGGAAATCTCATGAGGTTTAACAGGAACAAGTGCAAGGTGCTGCACCCAGATAGGGGCAACCTCCCAGTATCAATCCCAGCTGGGTGATGAACAGATGGGGACAAGCCCTGCTGAGGAGGACTTGGGGGTGCTGGTGGACGAGAGGCTGGACATGACCCAGCAACGTCCACTCCCATCCCAGAGAGCCAAACATGTCCTGGGCTACATCCAAAGCAGCCATCAGGGTGAGGGAGGGGATTCTGCCCCTCTGCTCTTCTCTGGTGAAACCCCACCAGCCGTGCTGCATCCAGCTCTGGGGTCCTCAGCACAGGAATGACATCAACCTGTTGGAACAAGTCCAGAGGAGGGACACCAAGATGATAAGAGGGATGAAGAACCTCTAATTAAAGGCTCAAAGATTTGGGATTGTTCAGTCTGGAGAAGAGAAAGCTTGGGGTTACCAAATTGCAGTCTTACAGTACCAGAAGGGAGACTACAAAAAAGTTGTAAAGGGACTTCTAACAAGGGCATATAGTGACAGGACAAGGCTTGAGAGGGCAGCTGCAAAGATTGATCCTCTGAAATATGAGTGGAGAAAGCAGAGCTGTCTCTTTCTTTGGATCTTGACCAGAGGACCTAGGTAAGACACAATGGAGGCAGGATAAAAACAGAGAATGCTTGAAAGACTGCAAAAGATTGAATGTGATGAACCCTAGCCTCTCCATGAACACTGCAGACACAACAGTGAGGCTCCCAATCAGTCTCAAAATTCAAATCTGAAAGCCCTAAATCCCAGGTAAAGCACTTCTCTGGATGGTTGTCTGGGAGAAGCATGCGATGCTCTGGGTAATCAACAGTAAGAGATCAGATGGAGTGGTAATGTTGCAGTGCTAACCTAAATAGCTAGTCTATTTAATAGCTTAGAAAATCAACAATTTTCTAAGACATTGGCAGCTTATATACTGCTGGAGTTACAAATAAAACTTATTTTCAAGTTTTTTAAAGTAACTGAGCGTAGCAAGAGACACCGTTTGTTCTGTGACGAAAAAAGAAAAAGAAATCACAGTTTTACAAGGGAAAGACGACACTATTCTCCATTCCTAATTTTCAGAAAAAAAGAAAAAAAAGGCATTTTAAAGTATTACATACTCATAGAATACACATCTAACACCTCTGTTCTCTGAACCAACACATTATCACTGAGTCTCCCAACAGGAAGTAAAGAAAATAAATAATGTCTCAGGATGCTCAAATCTACTATTATTAAACATAGGTTTAAAAATAAACAATCAAATGAAGAAAAACCCCACACCACCCAGGTGATCACAAATATACTGTCAGAATGCAACTATTTTAATTTTTTTATAGATATGGGATTAATTTTGAGATCAGATTTATTATAGTCACAGCTATAGATGTAAATGTTCCTAAGGGTTCTGCAAAAATAAACTGTTAAATAAATGTGTTTATCCATTATTGTAAGCGGCTTGACTCTGTGTCACTGTGCAGAACTTTTCGTCCATGAACAACATTTAGTGTCAAGAAGAATCAGTATCTACCTATCTATCTAAATATTTCATGGATGAATTCCAGAATTACTAGAAATATTGTTATCTAAAATATATTGTGTAAACTCTTTCTGACTAGATCCAGGAAACATCTTGAAGTCCCACTAAACCACAATTAACTCACTTTCCAGAAAAAATAACCAAAAAGGAAAATTATGCATAAACATGCACAGGACACATATCTACGAGTTTGCTATTTGTAATGCTCACTTCTCTCTGACAGGTCTACACTTGGACTAGGCCTGTCTAAAAAGCAGAACAAACCTGAGTGCACAGAAAAAGTGATAACATCTGTTAATTCATCATTAGCTGTGGGTGAAGATGGAGAACAGGAGTGTCAAGCTGGTGTAAAAACAGCTAAAAAAATCTATATACCTGAACTAATGGTTCATCACACTTAAGAATCCTGCCTTCTTCCTCATCCAGTGAAAAATTCCAAATATACTCTATTAAGTTGTGACTGACTTCAAATGCTGAGTTATTCACTTGGATAAACCGTTACTACGTACCATCATTTCTAATTTACATTTTTCATTTTCCTGGATGAACCATTTAATTGTGATTACAATCAACAGAAAGCTACCTGAATTCTTCTCTTTTTACACTATAGCTTTTAAGCTCTCACTGGATTATTCTATATAGGGATGACATAAAGGTGAAATGTCCAGCAGCACCAAGATTGAAAAAAGAAGGTCTTTATTTCAGGAAGAAAAAATCGTTATGCATGGAGCTAATTGGCAAAAGCTCCATATGTGATTCAGCCCTTAAAATTTGATTATCTGGTCTACTGGAATTTATTCAATCAAAGTCTAATGCTGTTAATAATTTATGTAATTTTGATTGAATTGACATTGTTTCTTTTAAGTTTGGTAGTATACTGCCCCAATTTTGTCTTTGCATACTAAAAACCAGTTGGTTTTTACTAGATTTATGTCAATATTCAGACCTATCTTGAAAATTTTCAAGTGGCTAGATAGTTTGGTCTTTTCTACATCAATACCCACTTATTGAAGCTACTAAATTTAGTTACGCATTATAAATACAATAAAGTTAGGAAATCATCAAAATCATGAAAATATTAGAACAATTCACATAAAACATCATGCCAACATACCCAAGAAAACAACTTTGAAGAATCTTAATGATAAACAATAAGGTCAGATAACTGTAAGTGACAGAAAAAATGTGTAATGGCAAAATAGGGAAAAGAGTCAAGGGAGGAAGCAGAAAAAAAAGTGGAGACACAAGTGAGATGTTGCATTTTTCCTTAACCAAATTTTCAGAAAATTAAGTTCCCTTTAATCTAACACATGCCATAGTTTTTGATTGCAAATTAAAAATAATGCTAGTGTCTATTATGTGCCAATATTTGGGCTTTTTCTAATGTACAACTTTATGGTCACATCTGCTCTCAGGAACTATCAATGTAATGATCATGAGTGGTCCAAATTAATGACCACATATCCTAATATTCAACCTTGTGATTTCTTCTGCCCCTAGGTAAGTTTAATTCTAGTGGTACATTCTTACAGCAGTTGATTATCCCGGTGATACTCCAACAAGGTAAGAAGCACTAGGCACTACTGCTGTAATCAGCCAGAGAACCTACAGCCTTATGCAAGTTAAGTGCCTCATTTTTTATCATTTATTTAAATACAAATCTGTCTGTGAAATCATGCTTTGTGGTACACATTACAACTATTGACTGTGGAGCCTTTCAACTTAATCAAGCATTATTTGATCTTCCAGTTCTTCTTGGCACCATGCCCAAAATTCAAAAAAATCTTCTCAATCAAAAGGAGAATGGAACTAATCTAAGTCCTTAGAGTATTTCTGCTGAACCTCATTACTTCAGATACAGCATCAGTGCTCAGGCTCTCTGGCAAAGTGGCAAGAAATTACATGTTCTTCAGTGCCTTTCATGCCTCAACAGGAGAGAGTTCATTCTGATGCTGTAGCACCCACCTGGAACCACCCATATATTGCCAACCAATTTACACAGAGACATCCTTCTTTCTATATGTTTCCTGTGTTAAGACTTACTAGAAGCCACAAGATATCCTGTTGCTGCGTATGGTGCATAGATAAACTGAGGGAAGTCAAAGTATAAAAATGGAAGTTTCTGTAGTTGCTTGTACCCCAAACTGACTGCCATATACAGGGATATGTTGCTTCTGGTATCCTGCTGCACCCTCCTAACCAGGAGTTACAGTCACACTCACACCATTTCTGTGCCTGTGGAAATAAAAGTGAGTACAAATCCCCGTATTAAATTCTAGTCTGCATAACAGCTTAAGAGTGGGAGAGAGAGTGATAACAAAGCTGCTGAAAACGCATGGTTTGCAAACAAGCAGGCTGCTGGAAGAGGACAGTTTCTGCTAAGGCAGTTGTTTACTATTTAGAATGCAGAAAACAAAAAAAAAAAAATGATAAAAAATTCTTTTGGAAAAGATTTTGTTGTTAAACAATTCAAACTCTGCCACCATACATAATTTCTTCTATTAATTTGTACCCAAATATAGCTAAGTTATATAAAACTCTTAAAAGGCAGTTCTACTAGGGATTACAAAAACTGAATCAGGAAATCTCTTGTGTAGAGATGATGACAACATAAACATTTTCCACTGAGAAATTGAAGTAATCAAAATATGACAATCAATTATCTTTCTTAAACAGATCCAGCATTACAGAATCACAGAATGGTTTAGGCTGGAAGGTAGATCTGGAGGTCATCTGGTCCAACTCTCTGCTCAGTTTGACTCACTTGGAGAAGATTGCTAAGCACCATGCCCAGTCAGCTTTTGGCTGTTTCCAAGGATGGAGAATCTACAACCTCTCTGGTCAACCTTTGACAGTACTTGGTCACCTTCACAATAAATAAGCTTTTCCTTGTGTTCAAACAGAACCCCCAGGGAATAGAAAAAGAATGATATGGTAATACATTTTCACAGATTGACCTGAATTATTTGCTAGAAAAAAAGAAGAAGAAGAAGAAGAGGAAGAAGAGGAAGAAGAAAAAAAAAATACGTTGGAAGTTAAACAATTTGCAAATTACAAATCATTAAGGAATTTTCCTCAGGAGATGCAAGCATGATGGCCAGAGGAGATGATAATCTATGTTATTCACTAAAGCTTCCCTTGTATGTATTCAACAACAATGAAATCTAATTCAATATACGCAATCCAAGGTTTACTTAAGGTTTAACTGAAGAAAAGATTAATTCTGTTTCATTTAGATTTATTTCTGTTGAAATTTCCAAATCAAGCTCAGACTACCACAGCATTTCCAGACATTAAATAGTAAGAGTTCATAACTAAAATAGCTTGCAAGGACTCACCTGACACATGAGCAGCTAAAGACTTATCACAAAGAATAACACTAAGTAAAACTCTGAAGAGCAAGGGCTGTTAACAGGCTTTTCTTATGTGACTAATACCACCGTGCAGAATGTAGCACACACCGTCCCAGAATGGATCTTCCCTTCATTTTCACATTTGTTAAATAGCCACAGTTGCTATTTAAGTTTCATGCCAGCTTAAATTGAATGCTAAAAATAATGCCTACTTATTAAAGGTATCTCTTCTAATGTCTTAGCTCCACCTATGCAACAGAACAAGGTTTGCTTTCTGATCAGAAACACTATAAGTCACTATTTTTCTTCTAGTTCTAGAAGTAAGACACAACTGAGAAGATTGCTTTTGCATATAAAAAATGTAGATAATGTAGATGAGGCTCTTGGAATTTTGTCTACGTTAATCACTCCCACTTGCGAAGGAAAAAAAGTATTGGTCTACTACTGTAGCTATTACAGTCATGACATATTTCTTTGGCACAAAACAAAGTACTGCAAAATAATGATGTGTACTTCATGTGAGCTCAGCAAAACTGGTGAAGGTGAGATAAAGTGTAGTTACCTTGTGAGCAGTGAGAGCTGGCAGTTTTGCAGACTGAAATATTTAATCCACTGAGAGCAGAGCTCCTCCATTAACTGCATCAAAAAAGGCTTCACTAACACTAGTAATGTGAATAAACATTTTGATATTTGTGTTACCTGCTGAAGAGTGACTATATCTCCATGAGAAATGCTATCCACCAAAATATTCACACTGGTAAAACGACATCAGGCTACACTTAATATCTGTATGCCCATATTTCACAGGATAATTTACATATTTCAAGGACACCCATTACATAGCCAATAACCCTGATTAGGAGAAATCAAGTTATTTGAAACTGTGTTACAAAAGAAGTCCCAACCCATTAATTACATCAAAAATGACCTTGGTATTACAGATATAGTCCCTATCCTCTGTGACATTCAGATAAAGTTGACTGCACTATGCATCAAGCACTGTGATACTCTGAAGTGCAGAGTCATAAATCTGTACCTGTTTATGTATTTACTGACTCATATGCTAGAAAGCCCAAGTGATTATTACTTCCAACACTGCTGTGCATAAACAGACTCTGAGGAGAATGCATTTATGGTGCACTGCATCTAGTCAGTGAGAAGTCACAAAGGAGAAATAAAACATTGCCAGAAATCATCCTGACTGTTCTACAGGACACGAAAGAAGTTTTCTTGTGGATAAAACAGCATTTTATGCAGATCAGATAATCCCCTATAAATTATTTCACATGGAAAAAGTAGTGTTTTATATGCAAGATTTGAAAGATTTTTCCTACAGGGAAAAAACCCCACACCAAATTATGTTCTAACAATATAGTGGTAAAGGTTGTTGGTAAATCTGTATTAAAAGGTTATCAGTCCCCTTTGAATTCTTCAAAAACAGAGGCAAAAACAACTCCAGAAAAGAAAGACAAGAACAAAGCATACCAGTGGTAGGACAACAGCAAAGGTAAAAGAAGATTATGACCTTACACAGACTGGGCAGAGAGTATAAAGGTCTGAAAAGGCAACATATTCAGCATAAAAGCCACATGAAACAAATAATGCAACATGTGCAAGTTATGACACACTTCTGCATCTATGAATTATTTCTTTGTATTAACTTACAATAGGCAGCCAAGAGGCAGGAAAAAAATATAATTATTTCACTAGACCAAAAAATTCATATTTTCTGACATATTTTTTTAATGAATATGAAGATCAGTGTACTCCCTTTATGATTTTCCCTGGCATGCAAAACAAAAGGAACTCTCACAGCACAACTATCTGTCTGAAGACCTAAAACTTGACAAGTTGAGGAATGCCACCACCACAATATGGATCAAGTACACAAGAGCTTTATTTGAGTTCTACTGAAATTAGCGGAGATACTTTCCACACAGAACTCCATCAAGCATACAGCTATTGCACAGTTGTTGACATTAGACGTGTTATTCATTTGAGCAACTATCTGTAAAAGATTCACAATCAGACATAGTATATAAATCTCAGAGGTATTAACTCACAGGAACTACATGTGTATTCCCAGGGGTGTTGGCTTATTTTCTTAAAGAAAGCAGAGTGAAAATATGCCTAAATTCCTGCCAGTTTGATATTGGAAACAAGGCTGTAAGAACCAGTAGAGTTCTATGTTGGAATTGAAGAAACATCTAAGATTGAAAAGACCTCTCCCAGGATGCACTTCTCTTTGTTTCAGCATTACATCACATAATTTCTTCATAAGAATGATTTAATCTTCACTGTAAATGACCCAGGCTTTGTGTCCCTCATTATTCTGAAAACTTATCAAAGGATATAGTGAAGAGAAGTAAATGAATGAAATAAAATCATCACCAATTAACAAATGCGTATAATTTTAAAGTATCGACATAGATATTTAAAGAATGAAAATTTATAGCAGATTTGGACCCATATTCAACTCTTCATATGCATGTAAAAATGCACATGTATGTGTATATACATTTGCATGAATACATACACATACACACCCACCCACCCACACGTTATTCTGTTATCCAAAATACCTGTAATGCAGGAAGGAGCCTGGTCCTAGATCCTGTTTTTCAAAGGTAACCCATGCACTTGTTGTCTGACTATGCTCTGCTACCATTCATCTTCAGAAAAAAAAAATCAAAAAAAAAGCAAAAAAAAAAGCTTTTGTTATATAATTCTCTACCTTTACTTATTCAGGTATGAATATTTTAGCCCTGTGTTCTACTTCTGTCATTTACCTGAAGCTCGCCTGTCTGTTCTCCTGCTACATGCTTGTTGTTGCTCTGTTTCCCTTTCTCTTACCATTGTCATCATTCTTTTATCTCTTCCCTCCCAAGTTCCGCGCTTAAGTAGCAGTGCAGTTTTTACAGCTATTCACATTTAATTTTTCATTGTTTCCAGTCATTAACCACTAACATATTTTCCTACTTTCTATCTTTAAAAGCAGTTAGTGGTGTCCATCTCTTTCTTCTTCTTGCCCTTCCTTTTTTACAGTCTAAAATGCAAATCCCCTCCTTTCTTATTTGGACTTGAGAGCTGTTAATGCTTCTATCTTTAACGTTTTGCCTTGACACTTCTAACTGACAGTAGTAAACAAAATCAGTACATATTTCTCATGCCTTCAGCAAAAATGCTTCTGTCTATATATATAATACAGAATCCCTGTAAAAGTGTCTAAACTTTATGCTACAACCAAGCCAAGCATGATCAAAGTCACTTCTGGGGGGAGATGACTTGTTGCTAATTCCTCAAGGGCAAAGATCTGATGCCTGCAGTTCAGAAATTACTGGGCTAATTAATAAAGACCATCTGCATATGCATAACCTCCAGTGTTTTGACAGTGAAATAATAATAATAATAATAATAATAATAATAATAATAATAATAATAATAATAATAATAATAGTAATAATAATATAATACCACCCAAAAAATTGCTACAGCACTGCATACTGCGTTTTAAGCCCTTGTAGCAACCATATGACAAATAGAGACAACTCTTGCTCCACTAGCTTGGCTGAGGATTCTTTTACTGACCTGCCTTATTCTCTGAGTGCATACTAAATAGAACAACGAGGTCAGATCACCTTTGTAACCAGAGAGATCCAAAGCTTAATTAAACGTTAGAGTTTTACTGATTTTATTAAGCTCTAGCACAAAATTATATTTTAGCAATCTCTTAGAATTACAGAATCATTTAGGTTTGAAAAGACCCTTAAGATGGAGTCCAGTCCTTAACTAGACACTACCAAATTAGTCTTACAGTTTACTGTTCTTCTGCATTATATAAAATAATACAAAAAATAAAAATAACCAAACCCTGTTCCTTTCTTCTTGTTGTACTTGAAAGATATAACCTTAGCAATCATCAGGTAATTTTGTTCCTTGCCTAACAGTAAATTATATCCTCCTCCTGCTGCCGAGTTACATGATCCCTGCAGTGTGGGTGATTATTCTCTGTTTGCTATTACAATGTACAGTGTAGAGAAACATTGAGAGAAATCTTAGGAAATGCAAGCT
>VWZQ01000634.1:56067-68466 GCA_013397015.1 Myiagra hebetior
TTGTCTGACTCTCTCCTGTCTCCATTAACCTTTAAAAAAAAAAAAATCAAAAAAAAAGCAAAAAAAAAAGCTTTTGTTATATAATTCTCTACCTTTACTTATTCAGGTATGAATATTTTAGCCCTGTGTTCTACTTCTGTCATTTACCTGAAGCTCGCCTGTCTGTTCTCCTGCTACATGCTTGTTGTTGCTCTGTTTCCCTTTCTCTTACCATTGTCATCATTCTTTTATCTCTTCCCTCCCAAGTTCCGCGCTTAAGTAGCAGTGCAGTTTTTACAGCTATTCACATTTAATTTTTCATTGTTTCCAGTCATTAACCACTAACATATTTTCCTACTTTCTATCTTTAAAAGCAGTTAGTGGTGTCCATCTCTTTCTTCTTCTTGCCCTTCCTTTTTTACAGTCTAAAATGCAAATCCCCTCCTTTCTTATTTGGACTTGAGAGCTGTTAATGCTTCTATCTTTAACGTTTTGCCTTGACACTTCTAACTGACAGTAGTAAACAAAATCAGTACATATTTCTCATGCCTTCAGCAAAAATGCTTCTGTCTATATATATAATACAGAATCCCTGTAAAAGTGTCTAAACTTTATGCTACAACCAAGCCAAGCATGATCAAAGTCACTTCTGGGGGGAGATGACTTGTTGCTAATTCCTCAAGGGCAAAGATCTGATGCCTGCAGTTCAGAAATTACTGGGCTAATTAATAAAGACCATCTGCATATGCATAACCTCCAGTGTTTTGACAGTGAAATAATAATAATAATAATAATAATAATAATAATAATAATAATAATAATAATAATAATAATAGTAATAATAATAATAATAATAATAGTAATAATAATATAATACCACCCAAAAAATTGCTACAGCACTGCATACTGCGTTTTAAGCCCTTGTAGCAACCATATGACAAATAGAGACAACTCTTGCTCCACTAGCTTGGCTGAGGATTCTTTTACTGACCTGCCTTATTCTCTGAGTGCATACTAAATAGAACAACGAGGTCAGATCACCTTTGTAACCAGAGAGATCCAAAGCTTAATTAAACGTTAGAGTTGTACTGATTTTATTAAGCTCTAGCACAAAATTATATTTTAGCAATCTCTTAGAATTACAGAATCATTTAGGTTTGAAAAGACCCTTAAGATGGAGTCCAGTCCTTAACTAGACACTACCAAATTAGTCTTACAGTTTACTGTTCTTCTGCATTATATAAAATAATACAAAAAATAAAAATAACCAAACCCTGTTCCTTTCTTCTTGTTGTACTTGAAAGATATAACCTTAGCAATCATCAGGTAATTTTGTTCCTTGCCTTACAGTAAATTATATCCTCCTCCTGCTGCTGAGTTACATGATCCCTGCAGTGTGGGTGATTATTCTCTGTTTGCTATTACAATGTACAGTGTAGAGAAACATTGAGAGAAATCTTAGGAAATGCAAGCTCTTTTTCAACCAAGTTTATTACATTTGCTAGTGTGGCTGAAAACAGGCAGAAATGGGATTTAGCCAGTGTTGAACAGATTTATGTAGGAAATCTCTGACATGCCAACCATAACAAAAATTCCAATTTACAGTAAACACACAAGAGGAGATCGGATGGGACTCTGGGACACTTCAAAAAATGTGATTATTACACACTATTGGAAGAACAATTCATTCACTGGACAATAACTTCAGTTTTTTCTTACAGCCGATAAAAGGCAGTATCACACATTTGCACCAGCAGCTCTGAAATGATAATGCAGCAGCCAGATCAGATTATTCCCCACAAAATTTTCATTAGTCATCAGAAGAAAAAAAGTTAAGTATTCCTTTCGTAACTAGAAACACCAGTCTTTCCTAAAACATGAAAACCAGCCCTCTTACGCATGTGTTTTTTCCAATTAGTTGGGAACTTAATTTCAAAAAAAAATGTGTTTTGATAATATTATGCATGTATTTTTTTACTAAGACTAATGTGAGACAAGGGATATGATGATTTTGAAGTCTCTGAAAATGTCTAGAATTTCTGTTGGCACACTACTGTAAATACTGGTGTTTCAGTTATCATGTTAAAATTTACATGTGCACTCAGAAAAATTCACTTAAATGAGTCTAAGTTTACTTTGAATAAATTTAAATATTTGGAATAGAACCATTCTGAGAAGTTTTCTTCTCTCTATTGCCCCAAAGTAGCTCTGATGCAACTCTTGTGACACTACCTAGAATATACTACTACTAGTGTAATACATCCAAGCAGCTGAAGTGGTAGATTAGATAAAGCTCAACTTCTAAGCCACATCATGATTAATGTGAGGTGGTTAAAGAAGCTGATTAGTTCTTAAGAGAGATTACTTTTAGCATAGAATAAAATCATATAATGGTTTGGGTTGAAAGAGAGCTTTAAAAATCATCTAGTGCAGCCCTCCTACCATGATAAGGACATCTTCAACTAGATCAGGTTGACCTTGACTATTTCCCAGGACAGAACATCTACCAGCTTTCTGGACAGCCTGTTCCAGTGTTTTGCCACCCTCATCATAAAAAAATATCTTTCTTACATCTAGTCTGAATCTAACCTCTTTTAATTTAAAACAATTAACCCTTGCTCTATCACAGCCAGCTCTGCTAAAAAGTTCATCTCTATCTTCCTCATAAGACCCCTCTAGGTACTGAAGTACCTGCAATAAGGTCTGCCTGAAGTTTTCTCTTCTCAAGGCTGAACAAACCCAGCTCTCTCAGCCTGTCCTCACAGGAGAGGTGCTCCATCCCCTGTGATTGTTTTTGCTCTCCTCTGGACCCATTTCAACAGGTGCATATCTCCCTCTTGCTGGGGGCCCCAGAGTAACCCAGGGCCCCCTGGATGCAGTAATCCAGGTGAGGTTTCATGAGGGCAGAGTAGAAAAGAACAATCTCCTCCCTAGACCTTCTGGTCACACTTGGTTTTTCACAGCCCAGGATACTGTTGGCTCTCTGGGCTGAGAGTGCACACGGACAATGCATGTTCAGCTTCTCACCAGCCAACCACTCCCAGCCTGTGTCTGCAGGGCTGCTCTCGAGCTGTTCATCCCCAGCCTGTGTTAGCAGTGCAGTTTGCCCTGACCTGGGTGCAGCACCTTGTGCTTGGCCTTCTTGAGCCTTGTGACATTTCCATGGGCCCAACTCTCAGGCTTGACCAGTGTCCTCTGGATGGCAGCCTGTTCCTCAGGTGCCTCATATTCCCCACACAGCTTGGGGTCACTCAGCTTGGTTTCCTTCAGGCAAATAAATGTGATAGCTATTTTTTGCCATTTTATACGATGGTAAGCATGGTATAAAAATGTGGTTTTTTCTATGTATTTTTAACATTTTACTAACTTCTCATCAAAATGTCATGTTCTAGTTTAAGTGTGTTTTTTGAGAGATATTCTAGGTTTCTGTCTGGTTTGAATTCCCCTTACCCCCCAGTTTACAATTGTTTTTTTTTTGTTTGTTTGTTTTTTTTTTTCTCCCCCTCTCTTGGGTGTTTTCTTCAGAAGGTTTCATCAGATCTTCAAAGTCACTATGTCAGGTTACCTAATCTGCATCTTCTTTAAACTAAATATTTTGTTATAATCCTTTATAATCACAGAAAAAGTCAAAGAAAGAAAGCTGAAAAATGAGTAGATTGAAACTGCAATCCCTTGAACTAAGTTCTCAACATCTTCAATGGAAAGAAGAAATACTCTGTCATTTCTACACCTGCTTTCATCTGCTCTCTGGGGTTCTTCCTGCTGTGAACACCCTAAAGGCTGTTTCTCCTCTGAGTACATGGATCTCTTTTTAAGCTGCCATCTTATACACTTAACATTCTGTGCACTTGAGTGCACTTACCCATTTGCTTTTTGCTGCAGCTATAAATAATGTTAAGAGAATATCAGTGTCGAGGTGCCTTATCCACACATATGCAATGGGATCAGCAGGTTTTACCAAACATTTATCAACATAGCATTTGGGGTTTTCACTCTGCTTTCATTTGAAAAAGCAAGTGCTGCTACAAATGGTTTTCTTTAGACAAAGTGGTATTCAATTATTCAAATTACTTTAGGCTATAATAGTTGTACTAAGCATTGTTCATTTTATTAATGTTGAATATGGTTAACATCTCAAACAGTGATATTTTAATTCACTGCCTAGACAAAGGTTTGTGAGTAAATATAATAAAGTAAACAAGAAGATATGGCTAATTTATTAGACAAGTAATATACACAGCTTGCTAAACTGCTAAAGTTTTACTTGAAGTGAAATAATTCTGTGATAGTCCAGATCACATATTGTATAATGTAATCAGATGCTAGTGATTAACAAAACCAAAAAAGTAATTGGCAAAACCCTTTTAAAACAAATGTTTTCTGTAGGGGAGAGGAGGATGGAACCAGTTCTAACAAGGAGAAGAAGGGAGTAAATTTGAAAATTAAATCAGAGGTTCTGTATCCTGCCTAAAATGGAATTTCTATGCCTCTGCAGTCACATCTCTCCTACCTTTCAAGATGCCATGGGCTTTTCCGCAACATTCAAACAAAAAGCATGTTTTTTAATATTGAGGTTCAATTAAGGTTATGAAAAGCCCTATCTTTAAGCAAATAATGCATTCCTTAGGGTGGTTTAAGTAATCTATGTTTTAGATTTTACCGTACTTACTCACATGGTAGTACTTTATGCCCTGAGAACTGGATTTTGAAGTCTACCAATGCCTGCTGAGTCTTTTTAACAGACCCGAAAAACAGCTTTAATTAGATTTTCTGGTCAGTAACATATTTGCAGATTTTTCTGTAACTCAAAATAAAACCAGTCTGTGATTTGAATGGGGTTTTCAAAAAATTCCTCCCAAAGATTACCATAATTTATACAATAGAGTAATCTCCAGGCAAGTACCAAACTTTTTTTGACTGTCAGTATTACTACTTGAATTTTTTTAAAAGAATATAAGACTTAAAGAAGCAATGAGATTCCCATTTTTCCAAAAGACTACATTCTCACCAGAATAAACAAGAGTGAAAGTGGATAATAGCATATAAGGAAGTATCTGACACTGCCTCTTCTTCCCAACAGAATAAATAAGCATTGTATTTTCTTTTTTTTTTCCAGATTTTAACCCATGAAACAGAAGCTTACAGGCTTCAATATCTAATCTTTTGAATAAAAATAATAAATACATTTAAGTAAATATTTAAAAATTGCCAGAACCCAAGTTGAAAAGGTTCTAAAATACAGAACAGCTGATTACCAAAAATCAAGTTGTAAAGAAATATTTCTTTCTATTATATGTGTGCTAATACTAAAAATATTTTAATAATGCTTTCAATAATGCATCTATTCAAATAGTATATCCTTGACTGCAGTAATAACTGGATATTAACTTTCAATTAATCATCCTCGCTTTACTTATGTATTTTAAAGTGTAAGGACACTGGTTTATTTATCAAAATTAAAAAAAAAAAAAAACAAACCTAAAAGCAATATTCTGTACTCATTTAAACACTATAGTCACTTTCCGTCATTTTTCTTGTACTGGAGATGTTTAAGACCACCTATTGATTATTTCACTTGACCAAGATCCTAAGTAGATTTAATATCTGTATTTATTTCAAATCATACAATCATGTGTAGTTGGTACGAAAAACACGATTCAAGGACAGGTATCTAGAACAGATTACCCTGTAGTTGTTTGCTGATTTTATCAATAGACACAGTGGTATTATGAAACAAATGACAGTGATAAGTGTGTCCCATAAGAAGCAACAGAGGAACAGACTTTAGTGAAGCAAGCCAGTGGTGACATTCAGCAATTGTATCTATGTGAGCAAGTTCCTCTGCAGTAATGTAATGATACAGATAAGCTTGGTAGAATCTGATAATAAAATAGTCTTTCAATAGAAAAAAAAAAAAAATCTCTGGGGAACTAATACATTTCACTATCTGCTATTAGAGCTATGATAATTTGGGCATAAACACCTGTGTTAATTTTATGTAATAATTCATCTTCGGCTCAATGATAATACATTTACTTCTTTTTGGTTTTATTTAAATTTTTTATGTACAGTTTTAAAAAGAGAACTTAAAAACTGTTGTTAATCCCATATGAAAAATAAAATGTTTCCTTTTTCTTCATGGAAGACTTTTTATGCAGAAAAATGTTGTAATTTCTCCAAGTTAGATTTCTTCAGGAAATCACTAAGAGTAGCATATCTTCCCAATTGCTGGCACAAGATTTGCATACACATGAAATATTAGCCTGGGAAGTTGGCCCTCAGTAAACATATTTAATGTGTGGACATGGTCTTCTGTATGCTTTCACTCATAGCCATCTTCTTTGTGGGCACTGTTCCCATTCACAAGTGGATTGGAATTTTTCCTTAGAGTATTCATGGCAAGAAACAGGAAAAATAAGCCAAGGCTTTCCTCTTCTACCAGAATCACCTTTTTTTTTCTGCTTATAAACCACTGACATAAACACCCCAGCACGCTGATAAAGGGCGTTTCAGAAAACAATGTCTGAAAAGCAGAACATCATGTCAGGACAACCAAAAGTCCTGCTACCAGTAAGATTTGCTGCAATGGCACTGTTGAGAATAACAATAACCATTTCTGGTGAGAAAATATATAAATAAGAAAGTATCAATATGATAGGACACTCTCTGCAAGTAAAATCCTATGGCAGAAAGTAATATCAGAAAATGAACTTTATTCTAGAAATATGGGATATTCTTCAGAGAACACATAAGAGTATCAGTGTTTCCATAAATGAATTTGCTATTCTGATTTCCTTCATATCTGTGTAATTAGATCAGCAAACAGATGCCAAACACCTTAAAATGCCGGATCACAAAATAAGCTGAGTAAACTAAAACTATCGAAAACAAAATGAGCAGGAATCTGCTTGTGAAGTTTTTGGTTACAGTGTTTACAAACAATTAGGTCTGAATTCACCAGTGAAGTTACATTGATGCAAGTTGATGTTTCAGTGAGTATATGGTAAAAAAGGAGCTTATGAGGGAGCAATGTACCTTTCTTCCTCATGTACAAAATTGCTATTTTCATTGCTGTGGACGGTTTGATTCTGTATGAGTATGATGATGACAAATCTGAACTATTTCCACTGCTTCTGTCTTGCCATCTTCCACACAAAATAGAGAATGAACTGAAGTTAATATAACTGTGATTAACTTGAGTGGGGAAAACTGAGTCTTCTCTTTTGGAAAAGAATAAAAAAATAGGTTAAAATTACCTCTTGATAATGAAGGCGTACACAACTGAGGCAAAACCAAATTATAAAGGCGCAGTGATGGCTAGGAAAAAAATCATGAATAAACCTACTAAAATGGTGTTGGGGGAATTGGTTCTTCAAGTATTACCTGCTGACACAACATTTTCATTGCCTAAAAATACATACTGCCTTTCAACACTGTTCCTACTTTATTGCATTTTATATTCAAAAGCCAAGCAACTAAATTCTCAGAGCACTGAAGAAGAAAGCATTACTAATATTAATACTGTGATAGAATATTTAAATCGATTTCTGCTTCTGGGAGTCAAAATGGTCTAATTGATGCTGAGAAGGTCCCAGCATCAAAATTACTCCACCCCACATAGCACCTTATGAAATGACATGCATCCATGCAAAAGGAAAACAAAACAACTGGTTATCATTTCCTTTCCTTCCTTCCTTCCTTCCTTCCTTCCTTCCTTCCTTCCTTCCTTCCTTCCTTCCTCTTCTTAGGGTTTATACCATAAGAAAAGGGACTGGCTTATACCAATTTCCATGTTGTCTGCATAATGTATCAATAAAACTTTGTAAGTATTTGTGGGGCCTCTGCTGCTTTTCAACTATGAGCATCTACAAATCTTGGGTTGTCCCTTCCCCTTCAGGGTGGGATGCCACACTACTTACTGCTCATTACCATAGAGTGTCTCTTAAAGCATACTACTAAAAACACAGGGAAAAAAGTAATTCTAACATGCATTGGGGAAAAACTAAGTATAGAAGGCTAATGAAAATATACTATGTTTGAAATTGGGTCACAGCCTTAAAGCTGAATGTTGTGTTCAAAAAGCAGTCTCTGCAGAGAAACAGGACTCTGAAGAAAAGCATGTATTCAATGAGTTGTCCATGAGGACTCTGGTTAGGAACTATTCGTACACATAGACTTGTTCGTGCAGCCTGGAGTGAGTCTCTCTCTTAGAAAATCTCATCCCATTTAAAAATATTTTGTGTGAGGTATACATTTCTAAATAAAAGCACATCAACATAATGAAGTAATTTTGGAACATCCATCCACTTGTTCTCTGTCCCAAAGCTTTTCAAGAACCAAAGTTCTTATTCTAAATCAGAAAAGTGATTTCACCAGACACAGGCAGCAATTACTGTTCACAGAGAAAAGTCAGATTATTTCTTCAAATCTGCAATCAGTATTTAGACATTGGATGGTGCCAATTTACCTTTCAGAAGCATAACATCTTTAATACATATATTTATATGACTAATGATTAATTATTTTGTTTTCACAATGTTTAGACAAGGTTAAGCACATATCACAGTGAGCTGTAACAATCTCGCAAGAATATTTTCAGCAATTATCATAACTAGATATAGCTCAGGAGTCCATCAAGGGACACTTAATTGGTTTAAAATAATGATCTAATCATAAAGACTGCACATAATTAATAACAAACAAAATCTGCAAATAGTCAGCTGTCTCCCATTAATCATTACTGTGCAACTCATCTTATTATCCAGTTATGTAAAATGGTGTGAAGAGCCTGAGGAAGTAACAGAATTTTACAATGACTTGTGCTATGTACTCCTTCAGAAGCAGTAAACATTGAAAAAAAAATCCATGATGATATGATGGTGGTGATGGATAGTCCCTATTCAATAGCAGTTAGGTAGAGTAACCTGGCTAAGTTCCATTCTTCTTGTTGGATTCTTTCTGATTGTCCAGATTGTCCAGTCAGGATTTGCAGCCACACTTTGTACCAGGAGGGAAAAGAGTGGCTCTTCTTTGCCTGAAATTCTGTTAAACTCTGCCTGGAACACAAAGACTCACAGGGCCAGAGAAAGTATGAAAGAGCAAGGATGTAATGAAAAATTTTCTGACTTACATTTGGGGTAATAAATTGAATTTCATCTTTCTGGTTTTTTTGGGTTTTTTTTTTCAATGTTTCTCATGTCATTAGAGAAAGTGAGATCAAAAGGGACAGATATTACTTAGAAACTTAAAAACCCACAATAGCAGATTTTGTACCATATTCACCTACTTTGCTCCTCTATTTTTTCCAACTGCTGTAATTCCTCTTCTCTTGATTATACATTCTAACAGGAGCATTAAATTTTACACCTCACATAAAAACTAAAGAAAACAACCCCACAAAAAACCCATGAAACCTGCTTGCTGCTCTCTAACTGAAAAGACAATAGAGTTGTCATTCTTTAAGAAGCACACAGATTCCAGCTAATCCATTTCTGACAATTATAAAAAAAAAATATAGATTATTCTTCACATGTCTGTAGGAATACATAGTTCAGGCAGATTTTTTTCAGTAAAGACAGAGAGAATGCTTTAAATAATCAAAAGTAAGCTTCTTCTGAAATGCATCACTCTTCCACTCCCAACACACATTACGAATCAATATTCATTTGGTGTGTTTTTCCAGCACATCCTCTGCACAGTGTTCAAACAGTTTTAATGAATCCTGCACTCTGTATTTATTCACTATGGCTTTCTTTGTATATCCAGAAAGGGACACAAGACTGAAAATTACAGCAGACAGAAATATAAGGTGTGTTAGGATGAGATAAGTTACTTTCAGAAAAGTAATTTCAATTATTACTAACAATCTGTGCTGGTGTCGCTCTGTAGGCTTCAAAGAGTACTTGTAAGACCAAAGACAATGTTTTACTCCCTGTCAGCAACTGTAGTTATGCAGGAATTAGCTGATACGAACCACCACGGAGATGAAAATAGCATTTATACTGGGAGTGCAAAAGAAAATGAGATGCTCTGTTACCTAAATTAGTTGAATTAAATTTTCATTGGCCTCACTGAATATTAATCACCCACACAGCTTGTCTTCCTATGGCACCCAAAACCTTCTCTAGTTCTCATACATGTATAACTCAAATCATTTTCCTTTTATATATATTTAGAACTGTATATCACAGAATGACAGAATAAGCCGGGTTGGAAGGAACCCACAAGGATCATCGAGTCCAAATCCTGACCCTGCAGAGCACCAGATGCAAGAGTCACACCATGTGCCTGAGAGTGTTGTCCAAACACTTCTTGAACTCTGTCAGGCTTGGTGCTGTGACCACTGCCCTGGGGAGCCAGGAAACACCCTTTGGCTGAAGAACCCTTTCCTAATATCCAACCTAAACCTCTCCTGACACAAATTCAGGCCAGTGGTCACCAGAGTGAAGACGTCCCCTCCTTTTCCTCGCAAAAGGAAGTTGCAGACTGAAATGAGGTCTCCCCTCAATTTCTTCTCCGGGCTGAACAGACAAAAGTGACCTCAGCTGCTGCAGTGCCTCAGCCCACTAGTGGGCTCTGACAGTTTTATGTCCATCAGATCCTCGCCCTCCCATAGGCGAGGGACTTGGAGTCTGAGGGGGTGTCCGGGGGTGGCACTGCAGTATAAGCCGCTCCTTTCTATCTAGAAAATTCTCCCCAGGTTACTTTCTCATTGGTTGCTGTGTTATATTCCCTCCTGTGCTCTGTAGTGATTTATTGTCACTCCTGTCACACATTGTTACATTGTGATCTTATTGGTTATTACCCCTTTGCTCCTCCCCAACTTACTCCAGTACAAAACCTGCTGCACGAGCCTTTTTAGTTCAGTTAAGAGTTGTCGTAGTTAGTTAAGGGTTATCTGTGAGTTCTGTAGTTCTACCCCCGTTCATCCGCGGAATAAACCTGCGGATTTTATTATACAGAAACTACCTCTCGCCGCCTTTACTCCCGGGGACTTTGGGGGTCAGAGACAGCCAGTCTCTGGGAGCAGCAGCCAGCACCATAACCAGCAAGACCCGAAGATCGGTGCCCATGAGCAGTGAGAGGCACTGCCCGGCAGGTCGCTGTCGATTACACGCGGCCTCGCAGCTCCAGAAGCGACCCCCCAGCGGTGAGAAGCTGCGCTCAGCCACCCCTCATAGGGCTTCCCCTAAACGCCCTTCACCATCCTCATTGCTCTCCACTGGATGTTTTCTAATAGTTTAATATAAACTGCACATATTATTCAAGGTGAGGTCATCCAAGTGAAGAACAGAGTTCAGAGCTAAATACAATGTATTCTAAAGGAAGAAGGAATGATATTGTCGAAGGTTGGAGAATACTATAGTGTTTATCATTGCAATTTACAATCCTAACATTCCTTGCACATTAGAGTTTTACAGGAACTGTTAAACTCTAAGCATGAAAATGTTTTCTTAAATGCAAAGCTGGTTTTTTTCCCAGTTTAATTCAAAAATCTAAAATTGAACAAACCGAACCCTAATCTAACCAGCACAGCCTTAGTGATCAAAAAAAGTTGCAATAGCTGAAGAGTGTACCTTACGGTGGAGAAATTAAATGATATTTACTTTTTTTTTAACTATTAACCAATAGTTCTTAGGAGGTAAAAAGCAGAGTTACCTGTCTCAAACACTGTTAAGGCCACAGAAGGGAGAAATTTATGACAGGAAAGTGCTAATTCCAGGCCAGGCAGAAGCCTGGTAGAGATCTGATCAGCACATTCTCCTTAAGGCATCTGGGCAAAATTTCCCCACCATGACAGACTGTGGAAAGAAGCAACTGCTCATTTGCATATCACTGGTCAAACAAATCCCCCCAGGTTATAGGGCAGATGGCATCTATGACCACGACACCTCCCGAAATATGCCTCTTTGGATACCCGGAACTTGGATTATATAAAGGTGGTACGGTGGTCCAGGTGCTCAGAAGATAAATGCAATGATCTCAGACCTAGGGGAAGGTTAACAAAGAAGGAAAGAAGGATGTGTCTCTGATAATGGGTGCATAAAATGCAAAATTTAGGAGCCACAAGGACATTTGGCAGAACTCCCAAGATAAGAAAGAATCTAATAAAACCAATTCAGCAACTGTGCTGAAATCACCTCCAGCTGGGTCAAAGGTAATTCCAGCAGGGGAAGATTGCAAACCCTGATTCATGGCCCACTGATCCAAGAAACCCACTGACTCAAAAGAAGAGAAGAACTGAGCATGTGGATTGATTAGCATAGGAAATTAGGGAGTAATTAAACCAATAGGAGATAGAAAGCTAGTTAATAAGGAAACTATGTAACTTGTAGCCAACAAGGATTACTTTCTTTGTTTGTTAAAATTTATAAATACTGAAAAGATTTGATAGTCATTGGTGGACTCTATGGACCGAGC
>VWZQ01000634.1:71922-128137 GCA_013397015.1 Myiagra hebetior
CCATTTGTCTTCAAACTAAAATGAGTGAATGGTGGCCATCAGCTACTTTACCTTTAAGTTCAGAAACCTCAGGTTGAGCTGTAGTGCCGTTGATGCTTTATTTTCTCACATTTTAGTATAATCTTTTATTTAAATGCAAGAATATTTTTTAACAAAACAACAAATATTTGTGAGAGGGATTATTTCTTTCTTTCCTAAAAGCAATATTACAGATGTTTACTGAATGTGTGCAACCTATTTTCAGTTCACTGAGTATCAAATTGTAGAATTCTGTCCTAAAATTAATAACATCAATAGAAATTTTAGCACCAACTCAGATGGAAGTAATTTTGTTACTTTCACAAGTAATAATTCCAGGTCACAAATCGAAATCTTCTTATATTTATCTAAGTAAAAGGAAAAGAAAATATGAACCAAGGACAAAATAGTATCAAGGAGATACTGAAAACTTATGTTAAGTGTTCAGGGACACAAATAGAGAAGGACACTTACAGACGAAAATGAAACTGCTAAGACAATATGAAAGCATACTGATTACTTATTATATGCTTCATTACTTAGTTAATCTACTACTTGCCTAAACATACTTTCAGAATACATAGCATGCCATAATAAAAGAGATCAGGGTCTGTTTTGCTCACTAAAACAGTATATGAGAGGAAATCAGCTAAATCTTATCTCAGCAAAGCTTGTCTCCTGCTGACATAAAAGGGAACTGCACAGCTAAAGCTCTTCGAAGGCTTTGAAGATGTGCAGCATTGTAATAGTAGTCAAAGAGATCGTGAATTTGGGCGTGTGTCATCTGATGAGTCCCTTATAACTGAATGCCTTTATTCCACCTCTCTGTGCTACACTTTAACCTACTCAATGAGATCATGCCAGTGTCACACCACTCCAGCAGCAACATCTTTAACTATGACTAACTGGCATCAATCATTCTTGTTATTTTTATCACACCAGAAAAAAAAAAAAAACCACACCACTGGCTTTGTTCCCTGTAAGAGACTTTTCACTTTTGTGTTAATGTGATAAAAGAAAATACAGAGGCAAACCAAAATTATTCAAGATTTAAAAGAGTGTAAAAGAACTTAATGCCATTCAATGACATTGAAAAAGACACCTGTAACATTCCCATCCTTGAAATACTCTTCTCTAACTTGGTAACATATAACTGACACTGCAGTTACTTAGACACAATATGGACAAAATGATGAAATGTAGTATGAAAAAATGAATATGATCTATATTACATTTCTTAGTCGGTGAGCAGGCATGTGAATGAATATGTTCGCTTTTTGTACGTTTGAAGATGAGGCACATGTCAGCATTTTGCATAACCTTTAGAATGGCACAGATGTGCACTCTAATATAATAATTCTGCACTTGTAAATTTACGTAACTTGTTTTGAAACAAGAAAAAATATTTAACTTGTAAATCTATACATTCAGAGTGCATTTAGAGCCTTGACGGCATATAAAATCCCAAGTATCCCAAATTAATCCAGAGTGACAGTAGCTATACAAATTTGCTAGACAGGTCACCTGTTTAAAAACTTAAATATTATTTCTGTGGTTTCTAAAACTTGAATCCTTTTCTATTTTTCACTGAGTTTAAGCCTAATTTTGTGTCACAACTTTAGGTTAGAAATTGTCTTCTTCTATGAGTGCTAACTGAATTAAATACTTGAAATTTACCATCCTTCCTGATAATTCAATCAGTTCAATCAACACCTATTTTTCTCAGGCTAAATTCATTAAACAGCACTAAAATGAGGACATAATTCTCACTCTCTTTTTTACAAGTTAAACAGTAATGAATGACACAATCAATCTGAGCTATCAAATTCTAAAATAGATAATCTTGGTACTTGTTCCTTTAAAATTGTATTTTCTATTTCATCAAAAAGCAAATAAATAAATAAGCATTGCTTGTTTTCATGGACCATGATTTTTTTAAGAACAAAATATTTTGGAAATAGATCCAAATATGTACTTTTGAGACCAGTTCAAACATTTCCACTCACATTGAAAACATATTTTTTTAACTGAAAATGAAAATAACATTTATGCATTCTGTGGGAAAAATAAAAATCATAATCACTACATTTTAATGAGAAGTGATGCAAACAGTGTATCAATTCTCTAGTCTCCACCAGCATAATTTTTAAAAGGTTAAGACTGTTATCTGAGTAGAATTTGTAAGTATAATTTAAATGTTACAGCTGGCTTCCCCCCATTTTTCAGCTTTACAGTTTGGGTTTTTATTATAATTTTCCTATTTCAAAAGGAAAATCAAATTTCCCATTAACCCAATTTTCTTCTTTAGGTTTAGAAACAAAGCGAAAGAATAGGGATGGAAAAATTATTATGCCAGACAACAGGTATAAGAAGATGACAAGAGAATCTGCTTTAAATGAGTGGCTTACTCTTCCTCTAAAGGAATTTAAAATATTTAAGATGGTATGAACAACAAAATATGTGATATAGTAAGAAAAATGAGACAATTAGAAAATCAGCTAGGTGGATAATAATAATAGAACCTATCTGTTTGCATATAATTTAACTGGATTTACCTATTTTAGTAATTGATTTTTAAACACCATTCTTGATCACCTTTACCAGGAAAATGGAGCAACATATTTAGGTGATCCAATCAATTCTTTGTTCTGCTTATGCTTCCTATTTTGGGACTAATACAGGTCACTGAACAGCATTCTGATAGATGCTGAAAGGGAATCCTAAGAAAATTTTTCTTTTGAGGTTTTTTTGTTAAAATACATATAACACTGACTTAAATGGTTATAGACTTTAAAGGAGCACCAGACATTAGAAAAATAAAAGTTTTTATAGAAAAGAAAGTCAAAATAATGGTGAAGTAATTTTTGTTATTTACCTAAGACAACACAAACACTTCATTGGAGGTGAATGAAAACTATACAAAAACCACAAGAAGATACTTACTTGCTGACTAACCAAGACCTTAGAAATATGTTTTCCACCAAACAGTCTTGGAAGCCTCCACTGAAGATACCAGAAGCCTGATAATTCAGCAGTTTTCACTGAAGGAGAAAAAGTATTGAACATGGTCAGAAAATAATATTTTTATTTGCATGATGCCTAAGCAAACAGAAAACAGCATAAGCATTGGTCTGTCCTTTGCAGTAGAACATGTAGATGTTAAGATGTTTATCCTAGCAAAACTATTTGTAGTCTGTACTACAGTAGTGAACAGACTTTTATTTTTAAGCAGCTGTTCAAAATTGGAACTAATTGAAATAATTAAATGTACAGCAATGGTATTTTCAAGGTTTGTAAGTAGCTCGGGAGTAATACATAAGTTCATATCTCATGCCAAATATAGGAAAATGAGCTAATTCGAGAACCTTTTGAGTTAAATCAAGTTAATTACTGTCTTAGAGAAATAAAGAAGCATTGATTCTGAAACTGTTCAGAAACCACTAAAAATACTCAAACAACAAAAATAGTCTGGTTCTGTTTTTGCACAAATTTAGAACTAAAACTATTTTAGACAATATTTTTCTTCATTTATATACATTACTTACCAGCCCTTTTCAAATATGCCTTATATCAATATAATCTAATTAAACACTTTTCTTAGTTTTTGTCACCTAACTAATCTCACAGTATATGATACTAATAAAAATTAATAAATCAACCAAGAAAAAGTTAAATAAAGATATATTAAATCAGCAGGAAATTATTTGTGCATTATTTCTGTAAGCACCCTATCAGAATATCCAATGATATTTATGTAGATTCCTAGTTAATGTGAATCCATAAACAGGGGCTAGGTATACAATATATAAACTGAAATAAATGTATCAATTTAATATTTCTTTTTTACTTGATAAGCATTAGTGTCTATAGATCTATAGACACTCAGTGCCTTATATGGAAGACCAGTTAGTTTTAAAAAAGCATGTGAGACAAAGAATTACTCACTGAACTGTAAATGTTACCAGTAAAATATGTGAACTTCCTTTGCCAAGAAGCTTTGTTAGCTTTATTAAAATGCACTGCTTTCTTTAAAAACTCATGAATCATTCATAAGAAATAGGAAAACCACAGGCAAGCCTAACCCTCAGTTTCACACGCAGGTGTTTTTTTTTGCCCCACAAAGATATCATTTTTCAAGTCAAGAAACCTTGCTACTGACAAACAAGTTCTCAAATATACCCCGAAGTCTGTGAACAAATGCTTGGGTCAAAGTATTACCAGAAATTGCAGAAATGGCTCCACAATAATATCATTTTTACTGCCCCTCATTTGCCTCCTTGTAATATAACTGTAAAATATCAGAGATCTCTAGTCACCCCAGAGAAACTATGAATAGTAACAGCTAGAAAACCAACAGTATCTACATTCCGCAGTGTAAGCCATTTACAAATAAAGTGTCATCTGTCCCAGAACAAGTCTCCTGATTCTTGGTTACAACTGAAATGTGTCATCAGTGACATGGCTTAATTGCACGTGGGCCTGTAATTCTTCCACACAACAGAAAAAGTATCAGTTTGGATGAGGTTTTCCTTTTAAAGTATTATAAGATTCACAGTCCTATCTGGGTTTTTTCCACATTCTCTTCTTCAGAATTTGTAAATTTCTTCATTGCTAAATTCTCTGCTTTCACCTTTGCTAACTTTTTCTGTCTTACTTCCACTGATCTTCCCCATAATATTGCTTTTAATATTCCACTGGGATAATTGATCTCTGTCTAGGATTAATCTTACAGGAACTGTTATTGATGTCTTTATGAATTATAATTCTATTACGAATGACAGCTGAACTGTTCTTCGTGTGCCTGATCCTATGAGTATTAAGGTTCTGTTGAAACACAGATATGTAGAAGTAATTATATTAATATTGTCAATATATTAAGTCCATGTGATTGCGACTGTGATTTTAAGCAAATAATTTATTAATAATATTATTACTAATATTATTACAAATATAATTATTTCCATACTAATAATCAGTTGCTGTTGTCATTATTAATTGGTTTAAAGCTTGTTTCCTCTAAGCTACAGGATTCATGGTGAGTGGAACAGAATACATTTAGCCATTATGATGTACTTATTTATTTACTTTTATTAGTGTGTTTTCTTAAGATCCCAAATTTGTCCAAGAGTTTTTCTTAATCCTATACTCTATTTTGGGGGATTCACGACCAACTCTTTCCTCTTGATGTGATGTGTAATTAACTATCTGGTATTAAACTGGTAATTAGACTGATCTGAAAGAGTCCAATTTTTTTTACTGGGTTTGGAGGTGTTCTGCTCAATAGCATATTAAATAAGCCTAATATGCACTATAAATACTGAAAAGTATCATAATAGTATCATAATAGAAAAAAAAGCTCTTGGTACATTGGCAATCACAGTTTTGGTTCAAAGGGCAAATGGACATTAGTGGTTAGCCACCAACTTCTTTTAAACAGACATTCAAAGTCAGAAAACACTGTAGGTGAGAGTGGCTAAATATAGATGCCTAATGACATCCAAATGGGAAAGTCAGATATAAAACTGGATTCTACATTTGACCTTTTGAAGTGGTCTTCTGGCCATGAGTAAATATCATAAGACATCTAACATGACATTAAGGCAGCTAAATTCCACTCAGCTATGCAGTGATGTTTTCAAACCAGATTTGAGATGAATCCTGAGTATGCCAAGAGCAGTGAAATGAAATCACTAGAAAAATATCTGTCCCTTTTAGAGGATGACTCTAGGATGCAGAGTGTCACAGACTCTCTAGAAGAGATTAAAAAATGGCAGTGAAATGCTAGAATGAAAAAACATTCTGAGATCATGAGAAAAAAAAACCAAAAAACAAACCAACAAAAACCTAAAAAAACCTAAAGAAACCAACCTCCAAACCAATCAAAATTCAACCAAGGGACATCATTAAAACAGCAAGCAGGCTTTCCCAGACTGATGTCCCTTTGATTACTCAACTGAATAATATGCTGAGCCCTACTGCCAGCTCTGCACTCTGCCTGCCTAAACCTGGTGAAGAATGCAAATCTCCAGGTTTAGAGTGAGCTGTGCATGCCCTTTAGAGAGCATGGGATACAGTAGGACTATCTTAGATATGTCAGGGTTCAGTAGCATACACAAAACAACTGATGACCCAAGAGGATGTATGCAGCTGCAGACTTTGTAGCTCCTCTCTCCTCATTTGCCTTGAAGTACTACATATTGGAAGATATTTTTTCTTCTAGAGTTCTTAATATTAAAGGGAGTACTTATCTGGAGAAGACAGCTTAATTACAGAGAACTCATATTCCAGGATTATTTAACATTATTCTCAAAGTAACTGAGATTAATATTAAAGAACACACAATAGATTTTTTTTTTTGTTCTCCAAAACACCTACCAGTCTTTCAAAGAAGAATTGCCTCAACTCTTACCTCTCACAAGCAAAGGAACTCTCATTGTTTTGCAAAATTCCTAATCAAGTAACACCATATAGAATATTCAAAAAATGATAATAAACCAAGGTCATTAAAAAATTATGTAGCAAATTCCAATTGCACATTTCAGTCTGTGAAGTTTATTTAGCCTTAGTGAGTTTCACCTCTAACAACATGGCCCTGTAATGCAGTGCTGTCATTGCCATTAGGCAAATAACAACTCATTACCTCTCCACAGAGCCTGTGCAGTCTCCACCCCTAATATTTTTCAAGACCCCTTTTCTGATGGGCTCAGCCGTCTGCTGTCAACCAAATGGTTTGAGAAACATATTGGACTACATGACCTCCAAATTTCATTGATATTAATACAAATAAAATGCACACATACACTAGACCACATATTGCCTCTTTGTCTATATTTCCTTATTGGGGATAATAATAAAGCTGTAAATAAATTCCTTTTCCTTTTTTTTTTTTTTTTTATGAAATTTTATGGCTGAATTCTGAATTCCATGAAACTGAATGGGAAAATTGCCAGTGGCTTTCATGAGGAGAATTTTTATCCTATTTGTATTAGACAAGTGGAAATCAGGATTCTTAAGTTTTGATCATGTAAATTCATGTAATTGCCACTGTGATTTTAAGCAAATTCTTCCATATGCACTAAAGCATAGACAGGCATGCCTAAACTGAAGCGTGTTGTGTGCTTGAACTTTAGTAAAGCCTTTGAAATTACCTCCCACAGTATTCTCCTTCAAAACAGATCTGGGAGGAATGGCCAATACCCCAGAGTATTGTGGAGCCCTTCAGAAGGACCTTGACAAGTTGAGGGATGGGCAGAGAAGAGCTGTCTGAAGTTCAACAAAAGCTAATGCAGGGTCCTGCACCTGGGGAAGAATAATCCCATGGACTAGGACAGGCTGGGGGGTGAACTGCTGGGCAGCAGCTCTATGGAGAAGGACCTGAGAGTCCTGATGGACAACAAACAGTCCATGAGCCACCACTGTGTCCTTGTGGCCAAGAAGGCCAATGGTATCCTGGAGTGAGTTAGGAATAGCATTGCCTGCAGGTCGAGGGAGGGGATCCTGCCCCTCTGCTCAGCCCTGGTGAGTCCATATCTGGAGTGCTGTGTCCAGATCTGGGCTCCTCTATACCAGCCAGACATGGCGCTCCTGGAGCAGGTCCAGCAGAGGCCTGTGATTAAGAGACTGGAACATGTCTGTTATGAGGAAAGGCTGAGGGTTTTGGGCCTGTTCAATCTCAAGAAGAGAAAACTGAGAGGGGACATCACCCATGTCTGTAAGTGTCTGAAGTGGGGGAATCAAGAGGACAGAGACAGGGTCTGCTCAGTGAGGCAAAATAGTACAAGAGGCAGAAACTGATGTATAGGAAGTTCCACTGGAATAAGAGGAAAAACTTCTTTATTGTACAGATGACTGCACACGGGAACAGATTGCCCAGAGAGTTTCTGGAGTCTCCCTCACTGGAGATCCTCAAGAACTGCCTGGGCACAATTCTGTGCCACGTGCTCTAGGATCGCACTGCTTGAGCAGGGAGTTTGTATCCCATGACACACTTCCCTTCCAGCCTGTCCCATTCTCTGATTCTGTGAAATTGGCTACTCGCAGCTTATATGGGTGCACTCATCACTGATTAAAAGACTGGCTGGATGTCTGGGAGCAGAGAGAGGTGGTGAGTGGAGTTACATCCAGCTGGTGAGTGATCACAAGTGATATTCCCCAGCACTCTGTACCCAAACCCATTTAATATCCCTATTGATGCTCTGAACAAACACATTGAGTGCACCCTCATGTTGCAGATGGCACCAAGTCAGGCAGAAGCATTGATCTGCTTGAAGGTAGGAAGGCTTTGCGGATGGATCTGGAGAAAATTGCCTCAAGTTGCACCAAGGCAGGTCTAGATCAGATATTAGGAAAAAATTATTCACTGAAAGATGGGTCAGGGCAAGCCCTGGCAGGAATAACCTGCCCAGGAAGCAGTGGAATCAGCATCCCTGAAAGTGTTCAAAAGATGTGTGTATGTGCCACTTGGGGAGATGGTTTAATGGTGAACAAAGTAGTGCCAGGTCAATGAAATGACTCAATGATCTTAGGGGTCTTTTCCAACCTTAATAACTCTAAGATCCTGTGTAGATGCCTAACGCAAGAGAGGATGGTAGCATGCTCAGCATTAGCTTTGGGGTGAACTTGGATTCAGCAGCAGAAAATTCAGAAGTTTTATGTTTAAATATAGGCTCATATTAGGAGACTTGATATAAAGCAGAGGTTTCACCTTCTGACTAACACCAAAAAACATTTCAAATGCTTTTAGTTTCAATTCTGTATCATGTGAAACGATGAAAAAGTCAGTACAGACAAAAAAGAGAAGCTATTGACAGCTACATCTAATTCTTTGCTAATACTTTTGTTTCTACCATCTCAAAAGTGAGTCATCTATTAAGTCAACATTAGAACTCAGATCTCATTTATATAGGTCTTTCTTTCTTTCAGAGTTGAAATCTGAACAGGCCAGTATAAGCTGCTCTATCTGCAGGGTATAAGAAGGAATTCTCAGTAACTCTCTAGCATTAACTTTTCTTACAAAGCATCTACTGACATCTTACAAATCCTCAATGTTGAAGATTTACTAAAGCAAAAACTCTAATGGATTTCTACATGCATTACCTTTAAATCTCTTCAAGATAATTCTTTTATGTGGGCAATACAGTCTGCTTGACATCTTAAATAGTGAAGAAGTGGTGCAGTGGAGAGCATTTGACAACTTGACAATCAGAATAGGTCAAAACAGTAGTGCTCAGAAAGCTTGCTGGAATATCTGGATATGTTGTTGTTGTTGTTTTGTTTGTTTGTTTTTATTGTTGTTTTTAGAAGTCCTATAAGAGAAAGAAGACTGAGTGACAGAAAAAAGGGCCCTAAAAATGGAGGAAATGGCAAAAGTTAGAACAGACTTTGTGAATGTCTACAATACATACATTCTCCTTTGGCGGAAACCTGATAAATATTATTTAGGAATAGAATTGAACGTAACTGAGCTTAGACACCTGATATGATTACAACAACCTTATCATAGCATTGTCTCAGATAGGGATCTGAGAACTGAGAAGAAAGGAAGAAATTATCCCAAAGAGGTTGGAAAAAAAAAAATCCCAACACAGGTCAGGAATACTGTAAAAGAACATCCCTTACAATCATTTACACAGACTCAGAAGGGAGATGTTGACAGATTCACAGCAGTTCCCAAAAAGTAAGTCCTGTTTAAACGGCAGCAGTTGGACAATCTGCACAGTAAATCTAGAGAGCAGCAGGGCACCTGATCCACTAGGAAGTTATAAAGATATTAAAAAAAAAATACTCTAGGACCTTTAAATTGTCCAATAAGTTGTAAGTGTATTAAGCAAGCAAAAAAAAGGTGCTTTAAACTGGAATACAAACACAGTCGATTAATACAGCCAACAACAGTATATTAATATCTTGTAACACTGTGATAACATAACCACAAAATAGGCAAGCATTTTGCATATGTGACTAATGTGTCTAGAGAGTAAGTGATATAAGGAACAGTGGAGGGAGCTGGGGCTGTTTAGCCTGGAAAAAAGGAGGTTCAGGGGAGACTTTATTGCTCTCTGGCAAGGTGGGGGTCGGCTTCTTGTCCCACACAACTAGCAACAGGACAAGGGAACACAGACTCAAGTTGCACCAGGAGTGGAGGTCCAGATTAGAAATGAGGAGGAATTTCTTCATGAAAAGGGTTAAGCATTGGAATGGACTGCCCAGGGAGGTGGTGGGGTCACCACCCTGAGAGTGTTAAAGAAATTATTGGACATGGCACTTAGTGCTTTGATCTAGTTGACAAGGTGCTGATCATTCAAAGGTTGGATTTGATGATCTTGTCAGCCTTTTCCAACCTTAATAATTCTGTGATTCTGTACAACACTGAAATCAAAGATCAATTTGCTTACCTAAAGAAGAAGCTAAAAAAAATAGAAGTGAACTTCTGTGGAATTCTAGTGCTTTCTATGAGGCACATAATATAATGAAAATATGATCTACAGGAAAATATCTAAAAGTCATCAAAAAATCAGAAAGCAATCACAAAAAGAGGACTTTTCCAGATGCAAATTCCATCAAAGATTGAAACAGGTATAAGTAGTAAGAACATTAAATCAACAAATACAGATACAAATTTTGCGGGAATCTGAAATGGTATGAATATCAAAGTTTAATTACTAGAAGAAGAAAGGGAGTTTAACTAGCTTAATGGGAAAAGAAGTTGATCTAGAACTGGATTAACTGCTAGCAGTGAAGAGCAAATTACTAGTACTGAAAGAGGGATTTAGGCCACTGGTACACTTAGGGAAACTTTTGAAGGGAATCTCTCTAATAAAAAAGTGTTGTCAAGATGAAAGCAGATAATGTCAAGAGTTGTTTATGCCAGCAACTTAGGCAATATAATATAGATGCTTTAAATATTAGTGCATGACACACACAAAGGGGAAGAAAAAAAAAAGGAAAGATAAAAACAAGAATAGCAATTAAAAAACATGGTGAAATGGTAATGTTACTACAGCATAGTTATTGAATAATAAATAACTTAAGAAAAGGAAACTTAAGAAAAGGAAAACCAAATATAAATAATTACTATAAAATAAGATGAGATCATGTAGAAATACTGATAATGAAATTCAGAACAGTTCATATGGAGAGAAGAATCAAGTGAATCAAAGAAACTTCAGAAGGAAAAAGAGGGGGTTTCACTGGTAGCTGAATTCTTGAAACCTTCCCTGGCACACTTTTTCTTTGGATGACTGAGTGTTCTCCCCATGCCTTCCTCCTGCGTTGTGTAGGAAGCAGTGTAGCCGCACACAGATGCAGCCACGCACTCTGGAGGCTGAGACAACTGCAAAAAGTCGTCTTGCCAAAGCAGGTAGAGCCCAAGCATCAGGCCCAGCACTAGTAAACTCACTAGGATAGCTTTAGACTTGATTGTAGTTTTAATGGTTACACTAAAAAACAACACAGTTACCTGAATTTTTTCCAGTAAGTTAACACTAACCTTTCGTAGGAAATGGAATTTCTTGAAATACATCACAAAGTTCCTTCATCTCTGAAAATACCAGCTAAAATCTTATTTACCTCTAAGTCACTGAATCAATAGAAAATTTTTTTATAACCAGTTTTGAAGATGACATTAAGGAAGACTTGGTTATAGAAAATAACTCCACAACTGCCTTGACAGTTTGAAGAGACTAACATTGTGAGGGACACTGTGAGGGGCATAGTCTCAGTCTCTAAGTCCAACATCCTTACATCTCATCAACACATGCAAATATGTCAAAAGTGGATGTCAAGAGGATGGTTCCAGACTTTTTCAGTGGTCCCCAGTGACAGGAGAAGGAGTAATGACCATAAAGTAAAACACAAAATGTTCCCTCTAAACATGAGGAGGAACTTCTTTACACTGAGGGTGGCAGAGTACTGCCAGGTTACTGAGAGAGGTTGTGGAGTCTCCCTCTCTTGAGATATTCCAAACCCACCAGCATGTGTTCCTGTGTCGCCTGCTCAAAGTGACCCTGGCAGAATGTTTGGACTAGATGATCTCCAGAGATGCCTTCCAACCCTAATGATTCTGTGTTTTTGTGATCTCAAGCAACACTTATGTATTTGTGGAGAGAGACACTAAATGGACTAAAGCTTAACTGCATAACAAATTTGAAAAAAAATCTCATCTCTGGGATCAGAAACCACAGGTCTAATGTAAGCACTTTCAGAAACAGCAATAAATTTTACAGCTGAAATAAAAGTAAAAATATTCGGGGAAAAAACTTTAGCCTCATCAATAATGGCAGCAGAGTACCAATTAAAACTCATCTATGTGTTCCGAAAACTAGATTGCACCTGGTCTGTTTGAATGCAATTAATGAAGCAGACTGCTATAAGTAACAGGAACTAGCAGGAACTTTGTAAGATGAAATGAATACTAAAATTATCAAGGCTCTCCTTTTCCCATTCCAGAATTCTGAAAGAAATATTACACTAATAAAACAAAAGTAGACTCTGTTTTTTTTTTATCTTGATAGCTTCCTTTGATAAGGCAATTGATTTTTTAAGTGGAAATAATACAATTCATCTCACATATCTAGATTTTGGTGATTAGTGAGATAAAATGTTGTTAGAAGTTTCCCCTTAAATGTAAGAATATGTGTATTAGTGCAAGAATTTTAAAATTAGTAAGAAACTGGTAAATGGAGAATAATGGGTTAGTAGTGAAAATTAAGGTTAGAGAAAAATTTCTACTATGCTACCTCAAGGACTTCTATTGGGACTTGTATTTTTCATTAACCTTGTCTCAAAAATCAGGATTTTTTAATGAAATGCAGTTTTAATGAAAAGTGCAAGCAACATATTCAGGAGTCACTGTCAGAGGAATATCATACCTGGAGAATTACATGATCATGAAAATATATCAGGCTTCTTTCTACCACAGGCTTTCTATTTTCTTTCATTGTTTTATCTTTAGTTTTACATTCCTGCATCAGGACAAATAAAAAACCTGAAGAACTCCCTTGCAACTCCTCTGCAAATCCTATCTCCATTTCTGGCATATATCCTAGAGAGCTTACTTGCATTTCATAGTATCTATATGCCAGAACCATTCTTGGTTTTGTCCAGCTGTGAAATGTCTCGAGAATTGTGACACTTTATCTACAAAACTACACAGACTACAGAGGTACCTAGATAGGTAACATGACAGGTATGTTTTCTTGGGGACACCTGTCAACATTTTTTGCTCCATTGTGCATGCCCTTGCAACATTAAACAAACTTGAAAAAAACACTTCAAAAGGGATACTATACAAGCATGACATCACTGTTCTATTCAAAATCTTCTCCTACTACAGGATTAAATTACTTGGGGAAACCAAACGTTTGGTCAATTACAGTGCTTTTATTTTAATATGGCAATGAAATGTTCCTGCTAAAATTGTTAGCTATGAGTAATGGCAAAGCTGATTAATGATTAATTTTCATTACTATATTATTTAGCTCTATGCTACAAAAAATTGTACTTAATTTTATATCTAAAATCAATATTCATCTCAACTAGAAAGGAGCGGCAATAAACACCTGAGTGCTTGTTCAAGGACAAATGAGGCAAAAGTTGAATGTGGTGAATATTTGCCCATCTAACTTATGTAATTTAAAATGTTTCAGATGCAAATTTGTATCAAAAAGCAGCATCAATATATCTTACTAGCAAACATATTCTCTGAACAAGTACAGCAGAGCCTTCTTAAAAATCAAAGTCGATCTGGACTTTTTAGTTTTTGGTCGTAATCTCTCACACTGTAATATAAAGACTTTTAGTAGCTGACAAATGTTTATTATTTAAGTTACAAAAGATATTTATTTATGTTTTACATAATCTGAATCTATGTATTTCCATGTACATGGAAATACTCAGGTTTTAGAAAATATGAAGAATTGTGTCCTGAAACATCATAGATCTAACACCCTAATTAAACAAACATAAAAACCACAACAAAACCAAACATCCACCCTGAAGTTTCTGAACAATACAGTAATTATATTTATTTTTTCATTTAATATGTAGCCTAGCAAAAAATTTCCCTATGAAAAGCTCTTAAGAGAAAAAGAAAGGAATCCTAGGAATTGGACTGTATACAGAAGAAAAGGAATAGCTAAAAATATGATGAGGCTTGGTGTTATTCATAAAGCAAAGCACTGTTCTCCAAGGTCATTTTTCATTATATAGCTAAACTGTTGTGTGCTAGACTGACTAAATAGTAACACATGAGAGACTAAGAACTTTTCAAGCTGTTACTTTATAGAAACAGAGCATTAATGTTGATCCCTACATGTGACACCAGCTTATTTACAGAGAGCCAAGAGATTGGTTTTCTCTTTCTTCCCCTCTCTGTTTCTCCTCCTTTCTTGGTGTTACGAACACTGTATATTTCTAGGCAAAAAAGAATGGAAATTGAGTTGATATAGTTACCAGAAAATTCTGCTTTGTACAAGTGCTCAGGAGCATTAGCTGTTTTCAGTAGGCAGGTAGATAAACTACAACCCAGTTTTTGCCAGGAGTAAATTATAGTAATGAGAGTCTGAGTGAACACTCCTTGCTCGTCTAATGCTCACTTTAATGGTAATGCCAGCAGGCCATAAGAAGTTAGGCAAATAATATGAGTAGGCTTGAGTCCTTTGTGAATAAATTACTTATATAATTCACCCATATAGTGAAGCTCAAGTGACTAAACTGCTGAAGACTGTGGAAGACTAGAGGGTCCTGTCTATTGGAAAGAGTATGTAATCTTTCCTTTGTTTTGCTGTACAAGGAAAATAGTTTTGTGCCTGTGAATTGAAAAACAGAAACTGTCTGCCCTCCATATTTTAACATAAAAAAGTGTTTGCTGACTAAGCAAATACCAATCATTCTAAAAGAAAAAAGATCTTTAAATAAAATTTCCATTATATATCCTTGCTCAGTGTCAACAAAATTTTAAGTTCGCTCTACAATATGGCTTCATGGACACAACAATATGGCTTCATTTCCAGTTTTTTCTTTCTTTTGTTAGCTAGTGCTATCTTTATAAGAATATATAATAAAACAGTGCATGCTTTAAAGAGAGAAACCCTTTATATAAAAATCAAAAATGTATAGCTAACTAAATTGTTACAAATTATCATTTAATAGCACTGTTTCATTTAAACTGCACTGAGAGTAATGAGATACCATGCTTTTCCTCATTTGTTACCATGCTGGCTATGACAATTATCGTAAGGAGTTTCAGGTCAGATGTAGTTCTAACTGGATTTTTTAAAGTTTTATGTTAACTTGAAACTTCCTTTTTAAATTATATATTTCTTTGTCTGTTCAGTAAGATTTCGATGACTACTCATTATCTTACCTTGCAAATGATCTACTCACTGCTACATTCACAGAAAACAATCCCTTTGTGTGGCAAGCAGTCAAATCTATCAGCATAGAGTATTATAAGCAAAAGAATTAAAAACCTAAACTGTAACTATGAAAATTATTAGAAAATGGGATAAGAAGATTGTCCCACAGTACTGATACTGTCCTCATGCTAGAAACTCAAGCTGACTTCAGTGGGAACTACCATCATTGAGTTCCATATACAATTAGACAAATTAAATTTAAATGTGGCATCAATTTTAATACTATTTATTTTAAAATACTTCAGAAAACATATGTTGCACTTTCACAGAGAAAAATGCTAACACATCTGTACAATAACTACAGAGCCATCTGGAAGACCATGCTCGTGCTGTAAGCATGCACATCTACTGCACATCTACTGCCTGATCTTTCCTTAAATAGAGCTGCAGCTGCTTCACAGCTGCTGAGGCAGCAGCTTCATCAGCACACACAAGGTCCCCAAAGGTCTTCACCTGGTTTAATCTGTGCAGCATGTTTTATTTTAAAGCCTCGGGAGAATGCTGGAAGCACCAAATTCAATGTTACCCACAGTGTTCCTTTCAGACTGTCTTAGCTTCTACTTTCCACTACAGACATCAGAATGGAAAATCTCTTGGGCCTTTCTGGTACAAAGCTGTAGAGAAGTCAGCTGATTGCTGGTGCCTTAAGCAAGGCTTGCAACCTGCTAGCAATCCTCCTGAAATTACACTGTTTATTCTCCTCCCTTCATCAACGTGAACTTTAAGATATGGGGTATCTTGAATGCCTCTGCCTCAATAACAACTTTAACAAATGTATTAAGTCTGTGTTCCTAGTTCCAAAACAAGAAAGGAAAAAGAAAGCAAAAGCAGTTTATTGACCTACATACACAGGGTTTTATATACGATAGGTTTTAATGTAGATGGTGGCTGCATTTCCTACATATTATATCACACCAGGAAACACTTCTGTGTCTTCAGTTTATTCACTGCATAGCTTTTATTTGCCCATGGAGACCATCTTTTTAAACGTGCTCCTGATAACCACTACTAATGGGAGGTGCAGATCTGGGACAGGAGGCCAAGTGAACTGAAGTTGCATTGGAAACCTTCCCAGTTGCCAGGATGCTCACATGGAAGCCATCACTTCTCAGTGTTAACCATTTCATTTTCATTCAGTTAAACAAACGAATATAGAGAAGCCACTTACAAAATAACTCTCATTCTTTACAAAGGAAATACTGCAGCAGCTAAAGTCTTTATGATGACTGATTTCTTTCCAATATGTGGAACTCTCATCCACCATCCAGCACCCTTTAGACTTCTCTTCCTCCTCAAAACCACCTTTGTCGTTCTTGCCTGGGACTCTTCATACAGCTCAGCTGAAAATCCATACTGTAGTTCTATAAAACTCTGCTGAGAAGAACCTATGTATTTACCATCTGTGGTCTCTACAAGTGTCATACCAATGTGACAGCAAAGTCTAAGTTTAGATGAAGTGCCTGTTTCTAAACTGGATAGTAAAAGGTCTATGTCCAAACTCTGCCATTTCTTATTATGTAAGGGGCTGTGAAGGCATTGCCTGTTCACTTCTCTTTCAAGCAACCATCATGTCACCTTACAGTAAGATACTCAACACCAATACTAGTGTTTGTATTAAAAACATTTCTGGAATAAAATTATTAAACTTTTAATTATAAATGAAAATCATATTCAGCTCCTGAATTATTATTTATTACTGTACATGACTTAGTGGTTTAAAAAATTACATTATATTTTCCCTTTGCTTTTCTACACACATAAAGGGAACACATGAAGTAACACCTTTATGTGACAGTTTTGGGACCCTTTGGTATGAAACGTACTACATAGAGATCTGTAGTATCAGGAAAATAATTTATGGCAATGCATTTTATCACAAGTATTTGCTCAGTTTAAACTGATGTTAACCAGTGTGACTGCCTTTCTTTTTCCTGTCTCAATCTGGATTTTAAAGTGCTGCCTATGGTTCTCTACCATTTAAGCTGAAGTAGCGGAATTATGTGTGATACACATGATAAATCAGTCTGGGCAGGTTTTACATGAAATTTGCTCTAAAATTGTTATGGCAAAGTTTTCTCTAATCTCCCAAATAAGTGAAGGGGAAAACTGTCATCTTAGCTTCCATAGCTTAATCCCAATTTAGTTCATTCAACAGGAATGTGAACGAGTAGACTGACTCACAAAACAGAGAAGAGAGGAAGAAACCATCAGGAGAGATTAAAGAATAGGAATGTCTCATGGTATCATCACTGGATTAAATGCAGACGTGAATAATGACATCTCAACAACAGTTTATAATTGAATATACAATGGAAAAATTCAAAGGTTCAGAATGAGCAAGTTTATCCCACATTTTCCTCTGAAAATGCAAGAATGGAAGATGAGTTGAATTGCCAGGTCAATTTCTTGATTTAATACCATAAAACTTTACTTGATTTAAAAATTTAAAAAAAAGGAAAAATTTACAAGCCTTTAAAACTTTTAAAGTTTAGGTAAAGTATTAGTGCAGAAAGGAGATTACTAAACCCTGGCACAGATTAAAAGAGACAATTACTGTTTACAAAAACTAGTTTTAATTATAAGTTGGACATGGACAGAAGAAAAAATAGTTCATGAAATAAATAGTTCATTTAGTTCATGAAATAAAACCAAGAAATCTAGAGTAAAACTGTAGAAGTCCGTTGATAACCTAATTTGAAGTTAAGCACATTGAAGTGTGCACTGTATTGATATTGAATTGTCACAAAAAAGTTTAAAAATTTGAAACTTAAGTACTGAATCCTAATTATTATAAAATCTTCTTGTATGACAATGAAGTTTGATAGTATCCTGATAGCCACAGAGTGTTGAATATCATCAGCCAACAACATGAAGTAAAACATTTCAAGCACTTACTGGAGTAATTTTGGCAACGTAACAACTCTGTGCAAATCTCTTTGACCTGACAGACTGTTGATGAGTTATCACTAAAAAAACCAAACCAAACAAAAAACCCAATCCAAACCTAAACCCTACACAAAAGCAACACATAAATGTCAGGGAAGAACACAGCACAACTTGCCAAATCAAATAAACCTACTTTCCTATTAAACTTGATACTTACAGAAGAATGATTCTAGTTACATTAGGCAAAATGCAGAGCTTATTCTTTCACAGAATCACAGAATTAACTAGGTTGGAAATGACCTTTGAGATCATCAAGTCCAACCTATGAACTTCACATTGTCAACTAGACCATGGCACTGAGTAGCACAGACTTTTCTTAAACATCTCCAGGGATGGTGACTCCACCATCTCCCTGCACAGCCCATTCCAATGCCCAATCACCCTTTCTGTAAAGAACAAACACACATAGAGAGCCCAGCTAATTTTGGATCGTCTTACACAATGAGATATCTTCCATATGCAGAAGCAAAGAGAGCCAGAAATACTCCTGCAATTACAGATTATATGCTGTATAGATTTATTAAAAGAGACTATATTTCACAGTGAACCCTAGTGGTCCCAAATCTGAATATATTCACCATCAACAAAACCCAATACCACAGGTTATCAGCAATTCATCTTTGTAATCTGTGACTTGTCAGCTACAACTAACTTGTAATGAAATCCATAATAAAGATAGTGAGAAACTATTTTGGGAACAAACTGCAGATATATCCAGTGGACAGCTATTCTCTTAGGGCAATATCAAATGAAACAAATCTCAGAGAACTCTCCATTCACTGAGTTTGCAAAACCGAAAAGCAATTGTGTTGTTAAATTTATTAACAGCTGAACTGAAAACTGGTTGTACCTCCTGCACCCAGCCTCCCCATTTACCTGTATACTACCAGAAGCATGCTATAAGGTTCTTCTGCAGAAACTTAAAAACACCTGGTTTTACAACAGAAAAACCAATAAAATCAGTGACAGATTAAGAGTGTGAACAGTTTCCTTCCTTTTTCCTGCAGCCTGCTTTCCTGGTCTGCCTTTGAGCCAAGGAGACCTGTCAGGAATGCCTTGTGCCTGCTTGAAAGACTGTTTCCTTAACTGCTCTTGGCATTGAGATGAGCTAAAGAGTTCATAATCTGAAGTGTCAAGTTTGAAATATTGCAGGGCATTTTCATTGCAAAGACTTTAATTATGTTTCTTCTTGGAGGCATGAATTAGTCTAAATCACTATCTTTTTTTCCAATTTATTTTCTTTTATTCTGTAGCATGTAGATAAACCTGACATAATAATTCTTGTAGAGATTTGAAATAAGATATAAGGTACAAGAAAGGCACATTTAATTGCAGGTGTAGTGAACATAAAAATTTGAACCATCAGATTATATGTAGAGACCAAAAAGAAACATCATGTAAATCTCTGGATAAATAAGGAGCGCCAAAGAGAGTAGAAAATAACAGTTTATAAAAGCAGTTGGAGCACTAAAATAAATAAGGTCATAAAATTATTGGGAGGACAAGTTAGCTTAGAGACAATTCTCTCTTGCTGTGAACCATTTACAAGAAAGTTAAAAGTAGGCAAGGTGAAGTAAAAGGCAGAACAAGATCAATTTAATTTCATTTCCACAAAGTGAAACAACATTTAAAATTGTCATAAACCACTTGTTGTTAATTGCCATTATTGATCACTTTAGTTGTGTGGCTGTGTTCCAGACAGTCTCTGCTACTCAGCTATGCTGTAACACGAGACATGCTTTGATTCATGCATTCTTAAATTGAAACTGAGCCCCACATTTTCAATGTCTATGTACTGTACCTAGCCCACAGTTAAGGTCTTCTTAGCCCAGCTATTTAGTTTCTCTTCACTCATCCTGAAAAAAATGTCTCCATCTCTATTTAGAATAACCCACCACTGAAAATAAAAAAAAAAACTCACATTCAGTTTTCCCTTTCTCAGGGACATTCTGAAACACCCTGGAGATTGATGCCTACAGCAAAACAAGCTGACAAGTCAGTAATGACATTCATTTAAGAATGTCTTTCTTCATGAAAAGTTGTTTTGAATTTTTTCAATGATTTCACTTTATTAATAAACAGCAGTGGAACTGGAAGGTTGCAATACATTTTTTTCTACTTGATTTCTAGAAGCAAAATAGACTCAGAGATGTCAGAAGTGCTGCATATTTTCAGGGTCTTTCTGAAGTCATTAATGCAAAACTAAGGCAAAGCCTAAGATTCAAGATTTTTAAGAGAAAATTCTGACAAACAGGAACTTACTGAGTTGAAATTTAGATATGCATTCAAAGCTGAAACCTCCAACAAGCATCTAGCCAAGCAAACAGAACATACAGGATTCTTATGATTGAAGCAAAATTCACACCAAGTCTGTTATCATTATACAGAACATGCTTGTGTAAACAGAGCACATAGCAGTGCCAGTTATGAAGGCATTTAAATACATGCTGAGATACTGACAGAAATCCTGTCTTGGACTGCAGACAAAAAGCAGAGCAAAACCTATAAAAAGAGGCACTGACACGTGAGTAAAGGAACAGTATTCCTAGGTGAGGTGCACATCCAATATTAACTTACTGCAGTTACAAAGAAAATGCATTACTTTTAGATCTCATCCTTCAAACCAAGAAAATGTCACTTGATCTAGCACTCAAGACAATGCGAATGACTGAAAATGTTTTTCTGATGCAAAAGTTAAAAATTTTGTGTAATTTTCAGTGTTAAGACTGAAACAATAAAGGAAACAGAAAAAAAAAACGTGTCTGTCACTAAAAATACTGAGAATTAGGCTGCCCTCCAATTCTAGGATTCCAGTATCTGAGGAGTATCTGAGTATCTGAGGAGCAAAATACAAATTTTGTGTAGAGGACTTATAATCATTTTTAACAGTGAAAAAAATACTTCCTTTTCAAATATTTGTAAAACAATTGTTTAATATTTCTCCAAACTACAAGAAAATATGCACCTGTCACACAAATTTAAGTGTATAAGACACTTTTATTTTGAGGTGGGTTGACTTAATGACAAAGTCAGGTAAGTTTTGGTATAACTTTCCAGAGTAATTAAAAACATTATTAACTCTAACAATATATTCTCTCTTAAAATTTCTCACCAACGCACTCACGTGGCTGTTGCACACTCTCAGGTGAAAAAAGATTACAGATTAGCTCTAACGTGCTTGTATACAAGCACAGCTTCTACTTTGTGGCTCTACTGAATGGCAGACAGCTCACCAAGGTGAGGCAGGGATAAATTTAAGTTGGATATTTCATACTAAAATCACCAAAGTTGCTTTTGTCACAAGTAGCTGCACATTCTTAAGAGCCCAATGTCTCATCTCCAGCCTAATCTGTAATGTATCAGAACTGCAGAATTGCAGATCATGGGTCTAGAAATAACCAGAAATACAAGGCTTTGTGAAGAATGAAACCTGCCACAATGGAATGACACATCTTCACTAAAGTTAGGATTTTATGCAGAGGACTTCATCAGGACTAGATTAACCTACCCATTCTTTGTTAAATTACCCTAAATTACCCTACTGCTATGCACGGAAATAATACAGTTCCATAAAGGTTATTAGTCTTCATCAGTTTTACCTTGGCATCCAAAAACCCTAAAAATCAAGTATGGGCTTTAAATATAAATGAATAAAGGTTGCTTACAAAGATGTGAGTCCCAACTTATATAAACAATTCTAATGAAGTCATACATGAAGCATTTCTTTCTCACCTTTACACCTTTAACATCAGTGTGAGTATATGTTCAGGTTGTCTTCATCAGGGATCAGAACATACAGATATAGCTTCTTCAAGCACATTCTTTGTTATTTAGTAGCTTGAGCTCAGGCTGGCATTTCCTCTTCTTCCACTGTGTCACACAGAAAGCTGTATACGCAGTGCACAGGCACACAGAAAAGCCAGCATCTTTAAACCAGCTTGTTATTTTAATTCAGAAATATATTCCATTGACTGAGCGACTGCAGTTGTCTTCTCAATGTCTTCACTTTTTGTTGATGTCTAATTCACAAATACTTAATTCAATTTTTGATAGTAATAAGACCAAAATGTCATTGCTTCATTTGTTTTTCCAGAGTAAAGGGAAATGTTGCCACACTAGCAGTATAAATATATATATATAATATGTTTAGGAATTTCAAATAGCTGCAGAGATAAGAGAACTCATTTTGACACCACTATGAGCACACCATTTGCATGCAAGGGAAAATGCAATTTTCCAGCTAGTCAGTGTCAAACTGGTTTTTAAATTTAGTCATCTAAATCCAGTGTTCCTCTAGTCTATGGGAATGTGAGAAATGTATCTTTTACTGGTAGCAGTGAATTTCAAAGTTTGTTTTGCAGGGTTTGGGTTTTTTTACACATGAAAACAGCCATTTCTCCCATTTTAAGAGCAAAATGAATTTTCATTCATGCTTCATGTATAAGAATTTTTTTTAAGTTTTTATTTTTAATGGGGACACATCAATTACCAGACATAGAGCTGTAATCCATGTACTGAACTGATTTCTAGCTTTTCAAAAGAATAAGAAATATAATTTTTCCCTAGTTTCCTGCTGTATTGCAAGTTTTCTTAAGAGCTGTTACATAACAGGGAAGAACAAGGTTAAATTTCTCATTAAACATTAATTCAAGATTTAGCTCCTGAATAAAATAATTCTTGACTCTTTAGCAAATTTCTACAGTGCCCCTGAGGTACCACAGCCCATTTAAACTAGAACTAGCACTAATAGCTTTATGTGCATATCTGCATATCTATATTAATACATTAAGGTCAAATTACAGTACATCGAGTGTTGCTAGTAATTAACCATGGTCCTGATCCAACTCCTCTGAAGTAAAGGCAAGTCTTTGCTGATTTAAACAGGGAGTTGAGTAACATAGAAACTTTAGGATAGATATGCACCAAATATACAAAAATAAAATCATTGTGCTTGAATGGATATAGGGATAGATTGTCACTGTAGTTACTCACTTTGCAGATACTGTATGAGTTTTTCTAAAATGTATTATTATTATTCAAATACAAAAGGTTCTGCTTTTTTTTTTTTTCAAATTAAGAACCAGAATGATCAAACCCGAACTATCAAAGATACTATAATTCCCTATTTTAGTTTATACCTGTTTATTCAGCCTTAGCTGCACTACACAGCATAAAACCACTCTACATATACATCCTTATTTAAATTGCCTTGTTCTCTGGGGACTGCTCAATTTATGCGACCCATATGGTGCATTGCAAAGCTTCAATGTTCGCATTGAATTTAAAAGATAAGAATGGGAATGGAGAGAAGTGGAAGAATAATGTCTGTATGCATCTGTTTCCTGTCTACAGACAGAACTGGTGACATTTATGTACGCTTTTTTCAATCAGGGTGACCTTAAATGTCCTGAAGTTGTGTTATGCCCCTTTATATGAACCTACAGGAAACAAACATAATTTTGGTTTTATAAATACACACGAGTATGTATATACCATGAACCCACTCCACTAAGTGAGAATAAAGAGAAAACGTTAATGAAAGGCTAAGAAAGTAAAAGCCTATATTGAAAAGGCACAGGAAACACCCTATTATGCACATAAAAATAAATAAATTACAACAAATTTATATGTGAAAAATATTGATGCCCATCTTCCCAGCTCTCTGGTTTTCCTTTTTATTCTTCTAACACTGTAGAACTGATACAGTATCTCTTCAGACAGGAGTGAAAGTGAGTGATGCACTGCAATTCTTACAAGACACTATAAGACCTACTCTTTATCATACATAACTTCAAGACAATGATTTCTCACCTATTATCGTTTAAACAGTTCACAGTAAATTCCATCAATACCTTTGCATAAATATCACCCATTGTCATTTTAGCAGTCATATGTTCTAACCACTAGCAAAGTGTCTCATATGAATGGCATTATATTCACTCAGCCTGCGGGTGTACTAAATGCAGTAGGTGTGTTGTAAATGTACTAATCACTGTCTCACTAAATCACAAATGATAGCAGACAAGTGTGAATGCAGCCAGGCGCTAGTTCTGTTCTGTATCAGCAATTCCTACCTTTCTTTTGATGCTGAACATGCTGGTGAGCCAAAACAATGCCTGAATCCATCATCCAGGCACTTTGCAAACTTAGTGTTCTGGTCCACTGAAACATCGTTTCACAACTGTGCTTGCTGCCTCTTCTCTTTTTAGATCTCCAGGAACACAATACCATTGCAGCACAAAAAGCAAGGGATCATGTCAGGCAGCCTTACAGGCATCCCAGAAAAAGAACTCTTTGCACACTTAGCCTGCTTTTCCAAGTTCAAAATCAACAGCATCTCAGGTCTTCAATGACTTGGAATGAATTCAACCTCTGTAACATTTACAAGACTGCATTGTATTTTCATTACTGACCACTGAGCAATTTTCTGTTTCAATACTTACATGTTTACAGAACTACAAAGAATCAGGTTCTTAATACAAAAAGTATTCAAGTTCAATTACTAATTTTAATATGTTTAGATTAAACACAGTTCATTTTAAGGTCATTCTGAGAGGTTTGATGAAGATGGAGAATATCAGCTTTCTAGCCCCAAAATCTTTTCCAGAAGCCCTCAATGTTGTGGGTTTTGGCTTAGATAGGTTTTTGGTTTTGGTTTTGGGTTTTTTTGTGATACAAGCTGGTTTGAAAGAAAATTAAAAATCCGAACAGGCAAAAAGAAAAAAAAAAAAAGAAAAGGAAAAAGAAAACAAGAAAATAAAAACATTTTAAAAAATTTAAAAAAGGTAACAGATGCAAGGTACTAGTACTGTTTGTTACTGTCCAGTTGCCAAACAGTGGCTCACTACTATGAAGTTACACATCATTGCTTAGAGAACCAGACCTAGGCATGTTTTATCTTGAACATTCTGAGCATTGCTATAGGAAGGGATCCTAAAGAGGTGGGACAGGGCTTTTCTGAGCCGACTTCCTGCTCCACCTTGAGACTCATGCTCAGCTCCCCATTACCCCCCAGCTCAGCTCCTGGAGAAAATTTGGCTCTGCATGCACAAACAAAACTGTGTGAAAAATCTACTTTACATAAGAGGAATGCACCAGGTTAACCATAAAAGGGAGTGGATTGGGCTCCCTTGCTTTTTCCTCTTTTTTTTCTGGGTCTCTTTCTCCTCTTTCTCCTCTTTCTTCTCTTTCTCCCCTCTATTTATCTTTTGTTTTGTTTGTCTTGCAACCTCAGCTCTGAACCATCCATGCAGCAGCACCAGGAATCTAAGGACTAGTGATATTTTTTGTTTTATTCCCTTGTTTTGTTTGGGCAAAACATAGATATCATATTCTACCCCATACTGTGTTTTGAAGTGTTTTTGTCTTGTGAGCACCTTTGGTTGTGTGTTGCGAGAATTAAGAACTTATTGAAGTGTATTGTATACATTTAAGGGCTTGTTGGCCAATGCCTTTTGAGTCTAAAGCAGTGGGCTGGCTGCTGGGGTTTTGCAGACTGTACAATAAAAGCCTAACAGCTGCCTGGTGTCTTTGTTCAGCCTGAGCAGGATTCATAGTGAACATCACATCCTCTACCAGTGAGTTGTGATAAATACTAATGAATCAGATAGACTTCCTTATTTCCTTAAAGGGAACCAAATTTACATCCCAGACTAGCATGCTCTAACCAATTTATTACAAGTAATTTCAGGGCCATCAGATTAAAAGATTTCACATAGAAATTCTTCTTGCTTGGCATTATATCTTTGTATACCATAAGGGAAGAGTATAGAGGTATTTGTGTGTCTGCAGATGCAAAAACATAAATACATGCTACAAGAAATACCATACAATTTTGTAGCTCAGCTTGTGTGCGCTGTCACCTACAGAGAGAGAGGTGAACAAACATTAGATTCTACAGACCAGTGGCAGTGACGTACAGGTTTGATTGCAATCCTTTTTCTTGGTCCTAAGGGACCAAGACAGAATAATCACTTACAGCATCTCAGAGGTGGTGAGTTGTGTGTGGCTTTAAAGTCCATCAGGGAGAAAAAATAAACTTGCTTTCACAACTTACTGAGATTTTAAATACTAAAATTAAGTAAAAAGCAACAAAAGGAAAAAAAACCAACTGACCAACCAAAAAAAACCCCAAACCAAAACCCCTTCCTTCCCAGTCTTACAGGTAGTATACACACATAACTCTTCATCCTGTTTTCTTTCACTAAAACTCCTAAATTATGAATGGAAAAAATGGATTCATCTTGCTTTTTTTTCAATTCAGCGAACATGACAAACAAGAGTAACTGGCTTGCACTGAGCTGAAACTTATTTGATTCTTAAAATAGACCTACTTATTATTCATATTGACCAAAGAAGTATAATTAAGCTCATGTTAATACAGAAGGCTAAAATTAATTAATTATATGTTATGGAAAAAATCTTTTTTTTTATCTGCTAGAAAACTATCTACAGCCATAATTTTTGTTAGTGCCTTCTCTCTGCAATCATTCCCTAACTAAAATTAATTTTGAACACTGACTTTGTAATTTAAGGGGTTTTTGTCTGGATATAAGTCCACATGGGAGGTCTGTTCTCTGAATGAATGACAGTAGCTCTGAGAATTGCCATCCCAGTGTGATTACTCCAATTTAGAAACGAGAAAATAATTTGTGAGAAAAGGCTGAATAATTTTTCTATATTCACTGTGTTTAAAAACAACCCAAACAAAACAAAACCAAAAATCCAAAACAAACAAAATAGAAAATCCAAAGTAAGTTAATGTGCATGGCACATTCTAATTTGAGAACATGTATCTGGAACAGACACTGTTACTTATTCTGTTTCTTTAGTTTTTCCTGTTGTCTACAGCTTCAGAATACCTTGGGAAAAAATTCTGTTGGATGCAAACAGTCAATAATTTATTAAGGTACCTCAGCCCTACACTGTGAATGCTTCAAATCCAAACTAGTGCAAAAAAAACCCCAAGGCTCTTGGAAAAATTACTATTTTTCTGCCCATCAGCTGTCTGCACAGAGACTATATATTTTTTTATATATATTTTTTTCATCCCTGCATTGCATGTTGCTCTAAAAATACAGTTCAAGTTCACACTGAACTTTGTGAATCACCCACATCTGTATAGCCCAACAAAACTACAGTTGAAATGATGTTGCAAAATATCCTTTGCTAACAAACAGCTAACATATTGAGTTAATCTAATAAGGAAAAAGCAGGTGGATACTGCTAGATAGGAACTGTGAAAGAGAAAGGAACGAATGTAAGTTTGTGGCAGGAGCATACCCCTTCTTCACAGACAGCACCTGGTAGTTGGGAGCTTCTCCCATGTCTGGCAGAGACAATGCCAGCCAGCTCCAGGATGGGCCTGCCACTGGCCAAGATTGAGCCCATCAGTGACAGTGCTAGTGGAATAACTGGGATATTTAAGAAGGGCATGGAAGTTACTGGGCAGAAGCAGCTGCAGCCAGAGGAGAGAGGAGTGAGAACATGTGAGAGAAGCAACTCTGCAGACACCAGGGTCAGCGGGGAATGAAAAGAGGAGGTGCTCCAGGCATTGGAGCAGATTCCCCTGAAGCTTGAGGTGAAGACTGTGGTGAGACAGGCTGCCCTCCTGCAGCCCATAGAGGTCCACAGTGGAGCAGGGATCCACCTACAGACCCTTGAAGACCCCACACTGATGCAGGTGGATGTTCAAAGGAGGCTATGACCCTGTGGGAAGACAATGCTAGAGGAGGTTCCCGGCAGGATCTGTGGACCAATGGAAAGAGGACCTCATGCAGAAGCAACTTTGCTGGCAAGATTTTTCTAAGGGGGACCCATGCAGAAGCAGTGTTCTCCTGAAGGACCGTGGCCTGTGGAAGAGACACATGCTGGACCAGTTTGGGAAATGCAGCTTATGGGAACGACCCATGTTGGAAAAGTTAAAAATTAAGTCTCCTGTGGTAGGGGCCCCTAGCTGGAACTGTTGATTGATAAATTGTTGATTTCCCCATCTTCTCATTTGCCAGGACAGAAAAAATCAAAACAGACACACTCTTTTTGATTTTTCCTGTATTGTTGAACTTTCTCAGAATTGTTCTGATTGTCAGGCGTTCACATGATAGTGCTACCTACACATTAACTTTTCAGCTTTATTAGCTACTAACCAAACTCATATAAAATACATTTTCTACCTCAGGACATTACTCATGAAAAGTGAAAACCATTGGCCTGAGGTAACACTAACTAAACTTTTCTTCATAATTAGAGTTAAAATTGGCTTATGCTGTTTAATATAATACAATAGAACATTTTTACCAACAAATTATTTTATTATGCAATCACAGTGGAAAAAAGAAATCTTACTTTCAATTTGTAAGGGTACTTGTGTAAACAAATTGGAGATGTTTCCATATGATTTTTTTAAAATTTGCTTGCATACTACATAAAATGAAGTCTTTATACAGTCAAAGGTAGGCAATCTCCTGAAAACCATTAACACAGGAAGGAATAACCTACTGTAATGAATATAGGGTAGTTCGAATTCTGAGTTAAGCACCTCATAAATGACTGCAGTAGTGACAGTGATCCCTCCATAGTAGCACCAGTTTTGGCAGTGACATAGATTTAGACTGGCACAAAAAGCAGTAAATTACAGTGTTCCTTAAGTAACTTTGGCACCAGTGACTGGAAAAATTAGCCACTGCTGGCCTGAGGATAGAGTAGATGAATATGGCCCTATCTGTTTCTACACTGGACAAGTCTTCTTCCTCTGAATGAAAATGTTGTTTTTAGATCATTCTGTAATATACAAAGCAGCTACAGTAATTGAATATAGCATGTAATACTTGTAAAATACAGTTTAATTTGAAAATGTGTTTCTTGGTTTTTTTGAAAAAAAAAATAAAAAACAAGGTGTTATTTTTTTGTTTGCAAATGTGTTGGTTCCTGTAGTTTGGAACAAAATGACCTGATAATGTTTGCTGAAAGGTTTTTAAAACATTTAAAGAAAATATAATTTTGAAAGCAGTTTTGCTTAGCTGAGACTTTTCATTAAGACCAGGTCATCAATATAGAAAAATGCGACTGGCACAAGGATGCTTTCATAGTCATTATCGTATGTATGATATGATGGTCAGTAATGACCAGTAATTTCCCTGTGCTAAGTTACAGGACAATGATACCATGATATTTAATATCAGTACTTGTATAAAAGAATTGGACATCTATTGTACATGCACTAATAGTCTACAAATTAATAGAGAAAAGAGAACATACTGGATAAAAGAACACTTTCATAAAGACTTGAAAACATATTATTATTATCAATGTTCCATGGGGAGATATCAGGCTTGTGCTTTTAAGGATTGGAACCCAAAGGCGAATTTTATTTTGCCCCTCTTAGTGCACTTTTCTCTGTGTTGAATTACATTTGTATGTACTGCTTTATTAATCATGATAACCACGGTGACAGTGTAGCATAGAAACTTACAAGTAAATGTAATGATTACATATCTAATGAAGTGCCAGTGGTCAGGTAAAGTGAAAATACTGTGAAATGAATTTGATAAGGATGAGCAGTGGTGGTGCCAAAAGGCTTCAATGGTGTGAATTTCCTATGAATGGGTGCATAGGTATCCGGATGGAAAAGCCATCCTGGGGAAAATACATTCTGAAAAGGCAGTTGACCAATGACTGCTAAATTCTGTAGGGTAGCAGCTGGAAAACAGTGCCAAGGAAAGAAACCTGGGGGTCCTGGTCAATGGCAAGTTGAACATGAGTCAGCAGTGCCCTGGCAGCCAGGAGGGCCAACCCTGTCCTGGGGTGCATCAGGCACAGCATTGACAGCTGGGCAAGGGAGGGGATTGTCCTGCTCTGCTCTGCACTGGGGCGGCCTCACCTCGAGTCCTGTGTGTAGTTTTGCTTTATACAATGTAAAAAACCCATTAAAATATTAGAGACTGGGTGTGCCAAGGAGGGCAGTGAGGATGGTGAAGGGCATTGAGGGGAAGCTGTATGAGGAGCAGCTGAGGTCGCTTGGTCTGTTCAGCCTGGAGAAGAGGAGACTGAGGGGAGATCTCACTGCAGTCTGCAACAACCTTGTTAGGAGAAGAGGAGGGGCAGGCACTGATCTCTGTGGTGTCCGGTGACAAGACCTGGGAGAATGGCCTGAAGTTGTGTCAGAGGAGGTTTAGGTTGGATATTAGGAAAGGGTTCTTCACCCAGAGGGTGGTTGGGCACTGGAACTGCCTCCCCGGGGAACTGGTCACAGCACACCAACCCTGACAGAGTTCAAGAAGAGTTTGGACAACACTCTCAGGCACATGGTGTGACTCTTGGAGCTGTCCTATCCATGCCCAGAAGCTGGACTCAATGATCCTTGTGGGGTCCTTCCAACTGAGTGTATTCTGTGAATCTGTGACTGTTGATTCTACACATAACAATAACCTGGCACCGAGAACCCGCTGAGCCCCTAGAGGGCCACAGCACACCCAGTACCAGCAATAGGTTGAGCACCTCAGACCACATTCAGGAGGGTGGTAGTTTCCTTAGGCATATAAAGACTACAGGATTCTATATTGGTGAATCCTGTATCTTTGGTGAAATAAAGGACTGATTGAGGGCCATTATGAATATCTACCCCAGCAGCCACTGGTGGTTACTGGGTTCAATCTGGCCTACTTCAGTCCAACAGTTTTCTTCAGAGGATGAAGCTGGGGTGCATCTTGCAACTGTTGCCACATTATATAATGTGTGAGCAAATATTTTAAGTGACTGCAGTGTGACTAGTTATGTTAAATATGACAGCTAGACTCCACTGATAGAAGCAGCTTTGCAAATAGTCAGTTAATAATCAGTTGCACTCTCACTCCCCCAACCCCTACTCCCTACACCATTAATGAAATGTAGAAATAATGAAAAAATATTACATATATATAGATAATATTAATAATAATACAAATTAATAATATTGATATATATGCATATATATGTATTTATATACCTTCTTATAAGTTCTGCAAAGAACTACCTGTGCCTGTCCTATCCCACAGCTTATTTCAACCACATGTACAATGTTCAGAGCAAACATCCAGTCTTGATATCACTCCTCATTAGGAACAGTGTTGCTCCCACTGGCTGCTGTTAGAGTAGTTAAGTAGTTTTATGGAATAGGAGATGTTGTTTTTAACTCCACCCTGGGAATGAACTATCTGCCACAATAATTAACAACATATATCTATCTGAGCAGGAATTATTCATTTAGTGTGGTTTGGGGAAAAAAATTCTGGGTTAATCTCAGGAACACAGAGTTGATAATCTCATTATTTTTACTCATGGCTTCAGGTGTTATCCTCTTCTTTAAATTTCTAGTATACTTTAATTTTCTTTTTATTTAATAATAACCTGACATGCCAAGTTCCACATACAAACCAAAAGTGGATTCTTTCAAAGTTTTTTTTTGTCATGCAAATGTGTAAAGAGAAAATTATTCCCCATCAGATCAGTTTAAAACATGGGAAGATAGCCCAGACACACAGACTCATAGAAGATGCCCAGCTGGAAGGATCCCACAAGGTTCATTGAGTCCAACTCCTGGCTCTGCACAGGAATGCTCCAAGAGTCACACCTTGTGCCTGAGAGTGTTGTCCAAACTCTTCTTGAACTCTGTAAGGTTTGGTGCTGTGACCACTTCCCTGGGGAAGCTGTTCCAGAGCCCAGACACCTTCTGGGTGAAGAACCCTTTCCTAATATCAAACCTAAACCCTCCCGACACAACTTCAGGCCATTCCCTCAGGTCCTGTCACCGGACACCACAGAGAAGAGATCAGTGTCTGCCCCTCCTCTTCCCCTCACAAGAAAATTGTAGATTACAATGGGGTCTCCCCTCAGTCTCCTCTTCTCCAGGCTGAACAGACCAAGCGAACTCAGCTGCTCCTCATACAGCTTCCCCTCAATGCCCTTCACCATCCTCATTGGTACACTCTCTGATAGTTTAATTTTTTTTTTACATTATGTAAAGCAAAACTGCCCCCAGCACTGGAGGTGAGGCTGCCCCAGTGCAGAGCAGAGCAGGACAATCCCCTCCCTTGCCCAGCTGTCGATGCTGTGCCTGATGCACCCCAGGACAGGATTGCCCCTCCTGGCTGCCAGGGCACTGCTGACTCATGTTCAACTTGCCATCCACAAGGACCCCCAGGTCCCTTTCTGCATGCTGCTTCACAACATGTCATTCCCCAGTCTTTACAACCAGTGGGAATTGGTTACCCCTTTCCTGGTTCAGAATCCATCACTTTCCCTTGTTGAACTGTCTCAGTGTTGGCAAGAAGTGAGAGGTGGAGGACACGGTCAAAGGGGAGCAGGGAGAAGACAAATTTAGTAGCTTTGCTAAATTTTCTGGTTAGCCACAGGCTAAATAAAATTAATAAGAGCAATATGTTCTACAAAATAAGCTGAAGGAAGATACTCATTCCCTGTATAAAGGGATAAACTAGAGACTGAATAGGATCAAATCTATTTGCTGTCAAGTTTATTTCTGCCATTTAATCAGGATTATTCGGTCTTACGTATTTCAGCCATTTACATGACCTCTTCTTTTTTTAGGACTTGAGCATTTCATAGCAATAAATAGGTCTGTACAAAAGTGATCTAAAATGTTGCAGTACTAATAACTATATTTCATAATTTGAAAATTGTGGTTTATACAATTTCCTACAGATTCTATGCAAGCAGAACGGAGGACTGACCACCAAATGCCAGACAGCCGCATGATCAGAAGGTCACCCATCCTCTGTACATTGTTAGAGACACATCACTAAATGAATAAATATTTAAAGGCTAGCCTAAAGCGTCAATGAAGTGTAATCACTGTCAATCTGATCCCATGCTTCTCATGAACTTGAAAAGGCCTTAACACAGTCACAGCTCTCTGAGAAAACTCAAATCTTGATTCCCTTCATTCCAACTGGTCCATGGGTTAGACACACGTACTTTTGCCAAGCATACACAGTGCAAGCCTTCAAGCATGGAACAATGGCACGTGTATTTCATCCACAGCCAATTTAATTGTATTACCTTAAACATCTGTTGCCTTCTAATTAGAAGTAAAGGAAATTGCATCAAGAATGAAAATATCCACAACATTTCATTAGATCTGAAAGGGCTGCTAACCTCCATCAAGCATGTCAGAGACACTTTCCATTTATCTTCTATGCAAAATGACTTGCAGGTAATTGCACTCTCTTCAACTAATATAAAAGTATTTTCACTAGAACTACTGATTGTGACAAGGACGTCATTCTGAAAAATTATATTTGACAGCAATTTAACATCACTTTGAGAAAGCAAATTTAAAATAATCTAGAGGCACTGGTAGAAAGACAGAGTTAGAAATACCTAATATGAAGCAGCTTAACATTCAACTATGCAGTATATGCTCTGGAAATATAATCATGGAACAGATACACATTTATTGTTTAAACGTGGTGAAAATTTCTTTTTCACTTCAGTGAAAGAAAAGCCAGGTCAAAACCTGGCTTCATTTTCAGAAGGTAGACTGTATGTCACCACTGCAGATCAGTAAATTTCAACACTGGCCAAAAATGCTTAACAAATATTTAACAAATTTGTCCCGTAGTTTTTTAATGTCATTGAAGCTATGTCTTATTTGAAATCCTCTCCAGGTACTGGGAAACAGTGAAAAAGCTAGGGAGATAAATTCCACAGATTTATTCTGTGGTGGTTCTGCCCCTATCATGCTACTACAAATTCTCAATTTATTAACCCACATTCTAAAGTGTTTTCTGGCCCCTGTTTTCCTACTGTAGCTTCTCTGTTTTATAATCCTCACTCTCAGCTTCATAGTAGAGCATGGACATTATGGGTTTTTTTTTGTGGTATTTCTGAGAAGGAGCTGCCTCACATAGTAGAAATTAAAAAAGGGTTCATGTGGGTTGGGAGAGATAGAATTGGCAAACACTCCTTGTTCTTTAAAAACGGCACCAGTGATGGATTGCAAAAAAACTAAATTACAGCTTTTATTAGACATTTAATAAACCACTAGGTTAGAATTACTCTTGCAAGAAGACTAAATTTTAAAATGTCTATTAGACTAATTAAGTTACAGTGAAAGCCAGCTGGGGTCAATAGAAATACTCTTACTGATTCCAGTGGCCTTTGGCTCAGATCCATAGCATTTTTCTACTTTCTGAACTATATACTATTGCTTGGTTAAAATAATTAATTAAATAAATCTTCGTGAAAAGAGGCATATTTTTCCTCTTTTTATGAAAATTTTCTTTCTCAATTTTGATTTCACTGCTAACATATAAAAAGCCGGATTCACGTAAAAACAATCAATAGTCTTACTGACAGCTTAGAGGAAGCCACAGAGTACAACTACTTATGATGTAATTGTGTGGTTTCAGACTAACAATTCACGTACAAAGGTGCACAGCAAAGCAAATTAAACGATGAAGCAAAATATAATACAATACTATATAGGAAATATATATATAATATAATAATATAGGAAAATGTTTGTTCAGTTTAACTGAATAACCACTGAATACCTTTAAAATATTTTCCCTGTTCTACCTGAAGACTCCCTGGTTGGTTTTAAGTCAAGATACTTTGATATTGTGTATGACCAACTACCTCATTAAAATGCAGTGGAAGCAACAATGCCTCTGTTTCACTGTTCTTAACTGATCCTTCAACTGACTTCTATTCCACTTACTTCAAATCTAACACTGGCATTTTACAGGTAAATTTCAAATCAGAATTTTCTACTTTCTGAATCCCATGCACTCAATTGTTTGGTGTTCTTATCACACATGGCTCTATCCACTCTGGTCAGATTAGATAGGTTTTAGAGATTTTTTGGTTGATTTGTTGGTCGGTTGGTTTGCAACGATTTGTTGACTCTAATCTGTGGCAAGGCAACTACAATTTCACAGTTTTTAATATAGTGCAATAATCACAATTTTTTTTGAAAAATCACCTTCCTACATGTTTCTAAGATGTAACCCTATCCCTCAGTTTCTCTTGTAATTTATGAGAGTGTGTCTTGGGGTGACTTTATGATGTGTATCCTCTATCACTACTCTATTGCCCAGAAATTAATTTTGTGCCTTTAAACTGAGCCTGAGAGAGGAGAGAGAAAAAACCCAGTGAATTATTTGATTCAAGGTCAGATTTTTTTTCTCTCTCTGTTCCGGCTGCAGCAGCAATGGTGGGGGGCGGGGGTGGGGAGGAAAGACCCTGGTGTGCCTCTAGGTCAGTTTTTTTTTGGCTCTGTTTTTTTTTCTCAGGAGAGAGAAACGGAAAGTTGAACTTTGTTTTCTTGGGACTTTGGTTTTTCCCTTCTTCTCTTTTGGACTGTTCCAACAACATCAGAACACATCAGGAAAATTCTCCTCTGGGGCAGGGGGTGGGGCCTATCCTCACGCCGGCCCCGAGAAGGAGGGACCACACCTACAGATGGACTCTGAAATCTTCCCAGGCTCCTCTCCACAGCAAGAGATTTTATTATTCTTTGCCTGTGTGTTTGTTAAATAGTTTTTATCTCTTTCACTTTCCTTCAATGAATTTTTTTTTTTCCAGACCTGGTGGGGGGAAGGGTGGCTGTAACCTGTTTTTCTCTCAGAGGATATATTGCTAGATTTTGGCCAAACTGGCACAGACTGAAAAGAGACAATACCCTGTTAACATTTTCCAGCAAATAGGAAAAAATGACAGAAGTTGACACCTGTCTAAGCATTTAGGAGATTTTCTAGATAAATGTGACCTTTCATCCTTGTTGTATGCATTTTCCTCTTTATTCCACTCTAGAATCAATAATTCTTTGTTGTTTTTTTATCTGTCCTTAAATTGTGTGATGTCTTTCAGGGCAAAGCAATGAAAATATAACAAAGACTACAGTGCATTTCACTGTGCCTTCATTTTTTACTGCACAGAAATTTCTCAGTGGGCATATTCCTGTCTTATTAGACGAAATACTCGATTCATTTAACAGCAGCTACTAGTACTACTTAATTTTATGAGGCAGACATTGCCCTGGAGGAAAAAAATCTGTGAGGTTTTTAGAAATAGCCATATGCATATATTGTATACCCATAATAAATCTGGATTTCAGGAGAGCTAAATGTAAGCCCTTCAAGGCTCTTCTTGAAAGAGTCTCATGGGAACAGGCGCTGCAGGGAAAAGGGATCCAAAAAAGTTGGTTGATATTCAGGGATCACTTCCTCCAGACTCAAGAATGATGCATCCCAATGAGCTCTGTGCAAGAAAAACATGGAGCTCCTGTAACGGGTCCGGTGGAGGGTGACAAAGGTGTTTAAGGGACTGGAACATCTCTAGTACAAGGAAAGGCTGAGGGAGCCAGGCCTGTTCAGCCTTGAGATGAGACAACAGAGAGAGGAGCTTGACTACAAGAATCTGAAGGGAGATGTCAAGAGGAGGGAGCCAGGCTCTTCTTAGTGCAGCCAAGCAATAGCAAGAGAAGCAACAGGCAGAAACTGATGCACAGGAGACTCCACCAGTGCAGTTACCTGTGCACTGGAGCAAATTGCCCAGAGAGGTTGTGAACTCTCTCTCCCTGGAGATATTCAGGAACCATCTGGATACAATCCTGTACCATGTGCTCCGGGATGACCCTGCTTGAGCAGGGAGGTTGGACCAGATGACACACTGGGGTCCGTTCCAACCTTGCCCAGTCTCATCAGCAATTTTTTCCAGAAGTGAGTTTTTGCACATACATGGAAAAGTACTTCTTTGACATAGTTTGCATTCCAGCTCTAGCTGTATATTATGATTATTCATTTATAGAAAACAAAAATCTAAACTAAACTAAATTATCCCACAACAGAAAAATTTGCTAATTTTTTCCCATGAAACAAAATAAAATCCCAAAAACATTATTGCAGTTTCCAGACTTTTCATTTTTTGCCCAGGTCAGTATTAACACTGGGTATAAAATATGGCAAAACACTATGATATTTACTTTTGGAGTTGATGGGAATGGCCACAGTTTTTCTCAACAAGAAAATTCATGCTAATTTTTGTAGTAAAAGGAAATAAGATGGAAAAAAACACAGGGGAGAAGAAAGTTCTCCCTTCAGGCAGTTCAGAGTAGAACCATCTACCAGTCTGTCACTGTGACAGAAGAAGTACAATTCACTTTTCAGGCTCTGCTTGGATTTCATGTTAAGTACTAAATTCACACCTGGTATACACTTGAATAGAAGGCAAAAAGAATAACGCCTCGTCTTTAGTTTAAATTTTTTTTGCTCTCCTGTCCATAAAACTGGACCAGTTAACTATTCTGTGATATTACCTGAGGAAGAATAAACTAACATAAATTTCCAACAAAAATCTTCTTTATTTCTGCTCCAAATCTCAAGCATTCTTAGACTTAGGTTTTAAATGCACTATCAGACTGAAGGTTGAATGAATGCCTATCCCTTACATTTTCCTCCATTGCATAGTAATGATATCAAACTTGTATTTACTACAATATACCAGCACTGGATTTCACAGATTTCTTGCCTAAGCAGGGTTTTTTTCTGTTGTCATGAAAAATTTTGTAGGCTTACCCTCTTCAAGCCAAAACATTTCACAAAGGTTCAATGTCAATAATGTTGTACATGGTTTTGCCTTGTGATCCTGAATTCGCTGTGAAGAGATGTGCTGCTTTTTGTAATTTTCACTCTTGTAACTAGTGAAAAATTTTAGGAAGTATTTGCTAACCCTAAGGATCAATGATGTTTAAAGGAACACAAATTAAGAGTGGGCTACATTGCAACATTTTGCAAATCATCATAACGTCCTTTCTGTTCTTCATAAATACTCACATGAAAAGTCCAACCACTTCTAGAATTATAAGCTCCATTATTTCTACTTTATCTTTTGCAGAGCTATTTTTGAGTGATAAGAATCAGGCTTTTTACTATATAGTGTTACTGACTTTAAATTTTTTTTTTTGGGAAAAACAGCCCTTCATTATATTTTCTTCCTCTTCCAACAAGTAAAAAACTAAAAAGCCAAAACAAATAAAAAACACCAACAAAACAACAAAAAAACCCAAAAAATCCTTCTCTTTGAAGGTAATTGTTTAATTTTATGATTGATGTTTTGCACACAGTGGTTTTACTTCAGCCTGAACATTTTTTTTTAATTCATATTGATGCCTCAAGTGGCCACTTAAAAACAGAGACTAGACAAGAGTAAGGGAACAAAAGTAGGTATTTATTTGAAGGGCCTTCAAAGGTACACGCTGAGCAGGCCAAAGGCTACACCTAAGATGGACCCCGAGTCATGAGTTCTGCACACTTTTATAAGTTTGGTCCATTTGCATATCAGTGTTAATTTTCCAATTAAAACTTCAGTTAATTATGTAATTTCCCCAAGTTTACCCCCCTTCTTAAGATGTTAGTTTATGCATTTTGAGCCTAGGACAATCTGGGTGTCCTTGGAGAGCAGGCCTGGAGAGGCTTTGTTATGTCTACCTAGCATGAGAGAACAGCAGCTGACAGGCCACAAGAAACTTCAGGGTTACACACTAGACAGTACAGGATTTGAAAAATATAAAAAGTTAATACATAAGGCATCGATATATGCTGAATGACGGTAAAGACTTGCATAAGTATTTCAAAAAGTTGACTTTTCCCTTTCATTCAAAAAACTTGTAACTGTGAGAATTCCCATTACATGTTGCTCTTGAGTCAGGATCACTTATAAGGTACCTGGGCATTGTCAGTGTAATATTAATACAATGAAAGTTTAACTTTGGGATCCTGCTGAATTCATCTCTTTGTAATAGACTTCCTGAACTGAGTCAGCAGAAGTCGGTTAATTGCATAATTAAGAAGCTGTGACCCTTCAGCTCACGGCATAGACTTAGTTGGGTCTCCAGAGAAGGTAAGGAATGAGGAAAAAAAAAAGCATTTGACTGCCACCCTGACCTCACATTCCTGAGAATTGTGCTTGTTCAGAAATTATCATTTTCTACTGAAGCACAACATGAATTGTAAGAACAAATACTTTTATCTGTCAACAAGCATCAGTGATTTCTGAAGTTTTGATATTAAATCAGCATCTACTGTCTCAAGTCTACTTCACTATTAATTTAGATTATCCTCCTAATTCTTAAAAGGTGCCTAAAATAGATAATTTGGCGTAGCACTCAAGAAACCACCAATGGGTTCTCTTATAATAAGAGTATCTTATATTTAATTTGTTTTAATTATCTTTATTTAGACAATGTGGTAGAGAAGAAAGCTCATTTTGTTATTACATTAATTGTGCCTTCATGCTCCCCCAGGACAACAGCTTCTAGCTTAGTGGGAAACCTACAATCACCCTGAGCATCTTTTTGAGCAGCACAGTGCCTATGGCTGGGAGACCATTGCACACCAAGGAGGGGTGATCAAGATACCATTTGAGTCATCCCTGGCTCATGCTGTGCTACAGGTACAGCCTGGCATTGAGGCCATATTCCACAGTCACCATATAAACTTCAGCTTTGACCATAACAGAGGAATGTGTTTACAGTTCCCTGTTAGTACCAGTGATTCCATTTCCTGATGACAAGCCCATTCAAGGCAGCACAAGTTAAGGTTACCAGCATCTGTAAGATTATTGATACTATTCTGCCCTTATAGTTTTTGTCTCTAATAAATGACATTTTAAGCAATGCTTTACAGAGTCTGAAAGCCTTTCTCACTTGGATGATCCCGGGAGATTATCTAGTCCAACCCCCTTGCCAAGGCAGAGTCACTAATACGTTACACAGAAAAGTGTCAGGTGGGTTTGGAATGCCTCCCAGAGAGGGAGATCACATCAAATGTTTGTATGCTAATGGTATCAGACGTGGTATGAAGGGCTAACAGTCCTTTTTATTCCTTTCCCTTCATTTCGCATAAGAAAACCCTAAGTATAAGAGTTTCATATATGGCCCAGTTTGTTTCTATTTTTGGCGGCATCTGGGGAAAAATAAAGGGCACATGGGAGATGTAGTAATAGTCAAGTCAGAACCAGAAAAGATGTGCTCATACAAACAGTATAATAAGGCTTAAAAGAAACCAAAAAGGAAGATGTCACATGTCACCGTGAAATTTATGATCACTAAGGAAGGGACAGTGAAAAATATGACAGGAGTTTTAGTTTCACTCTTTAATAGCTACAGAAACATGGGGAAAAAAGCAGCACCAAACCCCTCCCCGCTGAACTTTGAAATAAAAGATTGATCTTGTCAGCAAAATTCCCATTACTGTTTATCTCCTACAAACTCCCTCTTCCTTCCTCTGAACACAATACCCGATTTCTCATTACCATTTTTCAAGCAGAAAGCTTAATCTAAGTGCCTTTCCCAGGGGCCGGGATGAGCTCCTTTCTCTGCCACTGTAGTCTAACATCAGGCTGTTGCAGTCAGCCCCTGAGAGCAGACCTCGTTGCCACCAGGCTTTCACTGTGTAACCTGGCTGCTCAGAATTGATTTATAGTGACTAACACCGATGACCTCTGATACAATGTTGTTCATAAGTCTCAAATATTGCCATTCATAGACTGACTGAAAAATTAGGATTAAAACGAAAAACAATCCCAAAAACTCAGCAGGAACGTCTGCTAAGCAAGTGTTATTGACAAGACTCCAATGTGTGTTTTCAACATTATGTGTTCCAAGGGGCTTACTATTATATTGTTATAAAATATCATAAATTAGAGAAGTCTTTTTTTCTGACATTTCATAAGTTTTGGAAAACTACATACATATCTTTTTGCTTTTACAAAACCCAGCAAACATTTGTAAACAAGGGAATTGCAAGTACAAAACCCTCAAGTAAATTATTCTTTTTATTCAAGAATTGAAATACCTGAAGAGAAATTAATTATTCCAAATATATTTAAATTCAAGGTGAATGTAAATACTTGCACCAAAGCCTATTTAGCCTATTTTCTCCTCACAAGCACACTGATATTTATATACCCACTGAATATTAGAATGCCCTAAGTTAATAAAATATGCCTGTCAGGATCCTACATACCTTATCCATTCACCAGTTCAGATCTTGGGTCTTTGAAGCTGCCACCCTGCCCTCTTCGTCACTAGCCAGTCCGGCTTGAAAATTTTTATCAGGTCCTATCTCTCCTAGATACAGAATGGAGAACAAGATCACATAGGAAATAGGAAGAAATTAGTGAAAGGGAGGACAGACTACAGTAGTCAGGCACAGGACCTGGCCCCACAAGCAGACTGATAAGTAGCTTGTATACAGCTGGCACTTTTTCTCCCATCTCCTCCCCTTTGCTTGCTCCTCTCTAATCCAACTCAGTCCCTACCTTTCCCTGCATTTGGACCTTCTCCTAAAGACCCTGTAATAGTTCTCCACATTCACACAGTGCCCTCAGAATATCCCTAGAAGTTTTATAAAATCCCACAAACATCCTCAAAAATCCCATAAAAACTCTTTCTCAGGAGGCCCAATAATTATCTGGTATCCCTTGTTTCTTCTCAGCTACAAAATTCTGCTTGAACTTCTTCAAAGCTCAGCTGAAAGTGATTCCTTCAGTTGTCCCTTGACCAGTGACTCAAGATATGATCTTTGTTACTTTCTCTATTATCTTCTCTCTCTTCTGGTTTACGTGTCTGGGTATGTCATTTATTACTTATCCTGTCCCTTGTCTTTGCCTCTTATACTGATTAGCTATCAAATATGTATTCTGACAAATCCCCTATCCTCATGTTATCTTCAACAGACTAAGCTTCATGGAGCCAGACTTACACTATAAATATCACTACAAGATTATGTATTACAAAGTTTTTCTGACAAATGAGGTAATGATATATGAATCAGTAAAAGGCAAATCTGTAGGAATTAATTGTTTCACTTATGTTAGTATAACCTAATACTTCTGCTTCACACTAAACATGCAAATGAAAGGTGCAGTCTACTGCTTTGTCAAACCCTACTTTACTGACATGAAAATTTATTGTCAGAGCCGGGACAAGTGTAATTAAAGATGAAAAACTATCTGACTGTTATTTCTATTGTGCAGTGGTGTGAGAAGGCAGAATGTTATCTTGCTCTTGGTCTAGATTCTCAAGTAAATGAAATATACAGGATTTTTAAGTTACTCAATAGTTTTTGATCCTTCAGTCAACTTTAAGGGTGGGCAGATAATTCAAATCCCAGAATTTGATTGAAAAAAATGCTTAGTAGTTACATATTGAAGAGAGATACAAATCACTGTCCTTACTGAGGAAAGGAAGGAAAACCACAACGGTTTTATACTCTTAGTATCTGGCTAATGACTTAGGATCTGGCTAACAATCAGCCTGTCAGAAAGTATGTGCTTAGCTCCCCAAAAGTCTCAGTCTTGCCTCTTTTCCCTTGTGAGAACATCAAAAGACACATGGGGGATTTTGGAGTTGATACAGCACAGGATAGAGGTGAAGTGAAACCAATAGATACCAAAAGAAGTTCCATTGGTTTTGCAGATCACAGAATTCATCTTCAGTTAATAGTCACACTGAGAAAAAAAAACAACCAAACAAAAAAACCCCAAAAAACCCCAAGCCCAGCCAAACCCCCCCAACAAACTAATTCACAAAGCAAAATAAACACAACCTCCCCAGCCCTCCCCCAAAAATACTTCTTCCTTTGCACATTTATCTCAAGGGTTTGTTTCCCTTAGCTTGGAAGGTAGGAGGGGATTTGTTTGTAAATGGTTAAATCACTCAGTGTAAGTTATTGAATAACTTATAAACCACAAATTAATAAAAGACAACAAAAGATCCATTTCCATCAACTTCATTATCACTCAGCCTGCAACATTCTGAGAGACAAATCAACCATGTAACCCATCTATGTCTACCTACAAAGGCATTTTATTCTGTTGTAGCATTACTGCCTCCTTACCTTCAACTGCAGAAAGGGTAGAGGATAATAAAATAACAGTGACTTCTCACCACGACAAATACAGTTGTTTCTTCTGTATTTGTACTGAGATAAGAAATAGGTGACACAAAAATTCACTTATTATGTAGCTGGCACAATGGAGGATGCATTATTTGGAATGTCTAAGCGCTAAAGGAATCAAACCTTAATTTTCCTTTTATCACCTGGAAAAAGAAAAAAAAGGCCTGCTGTCATGAAATATAAAATTCATTGTCTGATATGATCTAGGTTTTTAAAAAAACCCAACAACACATTTCACAGTACAGCACTTGGTTTATTCAAGAAAATCAGGACTAGAAAATGTAATATCTGTTTGAGTGTATGCCCTGTCTCTTCTGCTTACAATGATGAAATAAGATCTTTTCAGCAAATTTCCTTTTCCTGTTTAAACTGCCAATCTATAATGAAATGTAGAAGGCTTGAGCAAAAAGTAAAGTTTGTTGTAAAGAAACAAATCAGTATAATTTCTCTAAATATACTAAGTTGAGAGACGCTACAGTAAAACATGTCCCCACATTGAATTTTTAAGGAAATCAAAGGCATTTGAAATAAAACAATTTATTACAGTTCTGCAGTCATATGTCCTGAAGCTATGTGAGACCAAGTTGTGCTTTTAAAAAGTGCTGGCTTAAGCAGCATTTGAGGATGTTTTCAGTATCATATTTTGCAAGATCTCGAGGTACTTAATAAGGCATCCTCTTCTTGCTAGTGAGAATTTTTTGATAATGCTTCTATATTTTGGGACTAGCTCTTTGAAGCACTTTGTTGTGTTTTATGAAGTATACACATACTGAAATATAATTCAGTACAGAAATAAAAATAAATTGTGAGCTTTTCAGCAGACATTTATTAGGTAATGGATATTAAGTGTTTGAAGCTGTTGTAGCACTGAGCCCAACAGACCGACATGAACTCCAAATCACCTCACAAGTCGCTGTGCTCTATGTGGATTTATAGCCCACAATTGTAACAATGCAATTTTAGTTTTGTGACATTTCCCATCATGCTAATGCCTCTCTCAAGAGGCCTGAGACATGATCCACACTATGTCCTACATATTATCTTTCCCTAGGTGGCCTTTTCTAGACAAGCTGCTCCTACTGATAGTGCCTGCTCACCTGAAGGAGCAGTCACATCAGGTCACGCCACAAGAGAGTGGTATCTGCTCTATTTATTGACACAAACTTAACCACACCATGCTCTTCTGTAAGTAATCACAGATGCTGTCTGTGCAGAAAGCTGAAATGAAAGTGCACAATAGAAGAAAATTTATGTTGCTTAGCAAGTTGCAGCATTAAAGAGAAAAGTTAACCAGATGATATAGAAGAGTTTCAGTCAAAGCTGCAGGTTATAATAAAATTCAGAATGAAAGGCACAAATTATCCTCAAAGTTATACCTTTCATCATATCAAATGACCAGCTTCTGAAAATATTAACATTTGATCAGCAAAACACACAATAAGAGAAATTGTAACGTGTCCTATAACTCCCACATTTATAAGCTGGAAGAAGTCCCATCAGATCTTGTAAGTAAACATTCTCACTGACTTTCAGTTTCATAGGATTTCCATTTGCACAGTGCTACTTGACCCGATCTCAGTCCCTTGGAGCCTTTTCGTAATACAAAATTTTCATGGACACTCAACAATAGAGTGGGACCTGCTGCCACCATAACAATTCATGTGGCAGTACAGCAACTTAGTTCTGCTCTTCATCTTTTAGTTCTGCTCTTCATCAGACCAGGAATAAAAAAAAGTGTTACCTTCTATTTCCAGTATTTTTCCTAAGTGAAACAGACTTACATGAGGTTGGACTGATCTTGCCAATTACCTGTATGCAGGCTTAGGGCTGCCTGTTGTGCTGTATTATTTTTGATGGGTGTTGTAGCACAGAGAGACAACAAAACAGTTACAAGGTAGTACCACAGAAATACGATATAGTTCACAGAGAGGGACAGAAGCAGTACAACTGAAATTAAAATTGTAAAGCAACTGCAAGCCTGAACACAATGTCTTGTGAAGAGCACACCAGGCTCAGAGCAGACTGAGAAGACCTCCTTGAAAACACAGCATCTTGGCAGGAACATACAGGAAATCAGATCCTGTAGCAGCAAGGGGAGATTAGCAGCTCAGGCCCAGCAGTATGTAGGTGCTGCAGGCAGCAAGGGAGGGTATCTGTACATGAGGAAGAGAACAGCTGCACACTGACCTGAAACGGAGCATTTTGGCAAATGTCAAGGTGAAGTTTCAGCAAGGTAGCACACGACTGGGCTCAGCAAGGAGGAAAAGATATGTGACACAAGGAAGAGCACAAGCAAGGCACCCTGTCAGTGGTGGTGTGCTATGGTCAAATGAATACAGTAAGCAGCAGATCATGCTCTGTAAAGAAGACTCAGTTCTGATGTCCCTACCACATTTGTAAGAGAACCTTGCTGAATTTCCAGGCACAGTTTACTGTTTCACACACTTTGACAAAAAACACACAAATGACATATCTTACATACCTATCATACATAGGATAAATCTGGGGAGAAGAGAGGAAGAATTTTTTCTAATTTTCTCTCTCTTTCTCCAGCCAAATATTACAACTAAGAAAGGTACCTTCTTCTAATTATTTCATTTTTTTAAATTAAAATATATGAGATTAAATAACCATATGTGTGAATATGCAGATATAAATGTTCCAGCTGATCAAATTGAACAGTAAGACTGGTGTTTAGAGATCTGAGCTGGTTTGGAATAAACTCTAAATATTTAGAAAAAAAATAATTATGAGTGAAATACTCTTGCTATTGAGAGCCTACTCTATCTAAAGTATCTTGCTATACTCCCAGTGCCAATGTCTTCATTGAATGTTCTGTGTTTTCTGGCCCTCCCCATCTTTAACTGATATTACAGAAAGTAAATTGCATTCTATTACGTATTATATTTCACTCTCTATTTTACAGTCATAGTCTCCAGTGGTTTTGAAGTTCTTTTGCATAATATGTACTATAATTCATACCCAAACCACTTAAAACTCACAAATACAGCCATCTGCAGTCTCAGTTTTTCAAAGAACTACAAATATTTTTAAACATATGTGCCAGCATTTCTGTATTTATAAAACTGATAAATGCACTACATTCAAAATAAAATTTAAAAAAACCAAACAAAAACCAAAAATGCACAAGCATATAGCTTTCAAGTTCTATAAATGATCTGTAGGATGCATTCAAGTAGCTTCTACTCTTAATTCCTCTTTGTATCAGCTATTAAACAAAAGCTAAAAAGTTATTTATCAGTTACTAATTAAAAGACAAGTGTACATTTAAAAATCATACTTGTTAATATATTGTAAATGCATTATATATCTAAAAGCTCAGATATCTAAACTGCATTTAAATATGAACTTTAAAAAAAATAAACCAGACTGTCACTCACGGAAATATGAGAACGTTGCAGTAAGTTGGCAGAACCCATTGAATTTGTGTGACTGTGCAACTATCAAATGTATAAGAACTTCTGCAGCCAAAGGAAGTCTATATGTTTTATGAAGAAACAGAATTCTGTGAGAAGCACACATGACCTCTCGTTGAGGAATACCTTCAGTGCGGGTAGTTCGGAGTGCAGCCGCAGCAGGAGCTGCAGGGTGAGCTCTGAATGGGAGACCAGGGCAAGAGGCTGTGAGGAGTCGACCCTTTGCAAAACAAAGTGCTCAAGGACCTGTGGTCCATGGACACTGTGAGAGGGCAGGAGCTGAAGACCCAAAGACTTTCCCACCCTTGGACTGTGAGGGTGTAAAAGCACAGGGGTTCCACTGTTCTGGGTCCCTCCTCAGAGGCACCAGATCAAGCTGTTATTTTGCTATTTCGTTATTTGGTTATTGGACCAAGATTAAATCATCTGAAGGATGTGGATGTCTGAGACTCTGCTATTGGAAACCCAGGATCGAGCCATTAAGGAGACCGGATGTGACTCTGAGTGTGGGGTGTGTAGCTGGGAAGGGGCCTCACACCCAGCTCAGGTGGTGTGAGTGTGTCTGCCAGAGTAGCTCCTGGATGGTCAGACAGGGAAGCTTCCCTAACACTTTAATATATACTAGAGCCAGCATTGTATGGTTACAATTTTTTTTTTACCCAGAAGACCTACCTCCTCGGTGCCGCATTCAATTTTTTAAGTGGTCACCAATAAAAGCTTGAGGATATTTCATAATTTTAGTGTAACAGTAAGAGTGTAAACTTTGCTTGAGATTTTCAGACAAAAAAAGTAAATCCTCCACACATAAAAACAAGAAAGAACCCAACCAAAAAGAAAAAACAAACCCAAATAGTGTACTGATTATTATTTAATCAAAATGGAAAGAGCAGTGTTTTACTTAATATAAAAGCATTTATTTCAAGGCCAATAAACTTCAGCTAGCAATTCTGTCTCAAGTGTGGATTCCTTTCTAGCTACACAGAGACAATTATGTCAAAGACAGAGCAGAGACCATTCTGCTATAATCACTTTAGTCCCCCACAGCAGTGTGATTTTTGCAGACTGCATGGACTGAATACCAAGTGAGCCCTGATGCTCTAGATACCATCAGTGTGGAACCAGAAATGGATTAGAATAACAAAGTAAAACCTTCTGGCATTCAGTACCAAATTTATTTTGCCCATGTGGCCACATATGGCTCCGTCACTGAATAAAAAGGAGAAGTCAATTCAATAACAACGTTAAAATTACTGTCATGCATGCTACTGAATAGGTAGGAATAATGTATCTATTTTAAACTTCTGGTGTTTCCCAACCAAATTACTCCTCTTTGTATTTTAGGACCAGTGAAACAATGGGCATAAATATGTGACAAACATTGCTAGACATAACACCACTTCAGAGCAGCACACACATTATATTGCCTACAACCTGTACGCCTTACTAGGTGCGGTACAAGCACACAAAAAGTGAGTGATACATTTTTTTTTGTGCTCAGTACACTGAAATATGTCCCTTACAATAACTTGCAAGGGCTGTAAAATTGTACTGCCAGACTTCACTTTGCTGCTGGGGTGAAACTACTATAAATAATTTCAGTAGATTTTTAAATTCTTATTCAACTCTTGTTAAAGATAAGGGAACAATTATCACTAGGTCAAGGGGGGATATTTTAGATTGTCATTTAATAATATAATACACATTAAAAAACTGGAAATAAATGCATTGTTTTGGAAAAATAAGGAGATATGTTTCAAGTAGTCTGTGGTTATGAATATGATTTTTGGCTGGAAGTGATAAAATAAAAGGTTAGGAACAAAATATTTCAGTTAAAATTACTCTAAAGTCCTCACAGTGGCACAAGTGCACGAGACGTTGAAATGGTAATGCCAACAATGATTTAAAGCCTTCCAGCGGTGAACAACCTGAGGTTGCCCCAGGACTAAACACTATCATATGTGAGTGTGTATCCTCTGAACTTTAAAGATGCAGCAACTTTGAAATGCATCAACAAGAGGTTAAAACATATAAGTTAAAAATAAGGTTAAAACGTAATGTCATGGAATTTTTTTACCAGTTGGACAATGTTAGAGTAAATTCCTCTGTTTTGAAAGGCAGGAATTTTCCCTTACTGAGATAAGGCAGCTATTCATGTTCATAGACACATTATGAAAGATAAGTCCTCCAGAAATTACTGCTAATTTTAGGAAGAGCTCTCCAACTCTCAAGGCTAAAATATAAAATATTGTGAAATGCCTCTTTTCCTGTTTCACAGATACTTTAAAAAGTGTACAGTAAAACTGGAGAAGACAGAAGTGGGGTGGAGTGACACATTAACAGATTGGTGAGGTAAAGCCCTATTAGACTTTGCACTGCCTTTAAGGAAGCCCACTGAAGAGTTCCCACCTGGTCCAAAATAGTTCTTTTGAAACTTTTCACCTGAGAGAACGTCTTGCTCAGAGCTAGAGGCTTCCACCAACCACTCCTGTGAGACACCCAGCAACTGATGAAGTGTTTACAAAAGGCTAAATCATTTTCAATGAACATAATGGCCAATAAAAAGTTCAACTTTTCCATCTGATTTTAGCCCTACACCAAATGGCGTGGTTTAAATAAATCATAATTAATTGAAGTAAAAAATAAATGAGACCTGCAAAGGTGTTTCATATTCTTAAATTTACAAAGGGTAAAATCTTGAAAGTGCAACTCTACTCTTTGTTGGCTTTGCAGTATATTATTTAAATACTTGAAATGTAATTGAAGTACTAATTGATATGTTTCAATTCTGAAGTAAACAACTGGTTTGATACAAATAGTCTTTTATTATTTCTCCCAGATGAAAAACAAAGTGAAAAAGTTACATTGTAATTTGACTTATCTTTTGACTAAACATTCACATCCTGATTTCATGTTCGATAATTCCTCTCAAGTCACAACCTACCAGCTATGAAACAGCATAAAAGGCTGCACAGTGAAAGGTATTTTCTAAATTTACAAGCACTCAAACATACAGAGAAAAATTAAGTAGATAGAATGGGAACAAGTTTTAAGACTGGGTAGTTTTTCAACATACTTTTAAAATGAAGAGCAAAGAAAGTTAAGAAAACTTTGTAGTGATTATAAAGTAAAGAGCTTATCTGCCTCACTGTGCTGGTTTGACACAAATTTGGAGAAAAAAAAAAAAAACTGGGATAATGAACAGGTCAATGCAAAAATGGAACTACTTGATAAAATGGTGTCGGGAAGAGCAAAGAGCACTCTGTGAAGGAAAATGGCAAAGCCAGTCTCAACATAAAAGTTAATATTACTTTTGTTTCACCAATGAAATGTATGTTTCCTTCTGTCTTCAGACATATTTATCTTGGCAAAAGACCAAGAAAATTAAAATGATCCTCAAAAAAAGGTAAATATTGACCATATAGCCATAGGTATTGTTGATTATTGATATCATTTGTAAGTACAGCCTTTCTTTCAGATATATTCTTTCTTAATTAAAAAGAAAATATATCTATTTGAATTCACACTGTCATAATTTAATAGATTAATATTTTCAGCTGTTATTATCCTGTTAAGTTTTGCTGTGCATTTATGTATCATCATTCCTTGGAAATAATTTCATTCAAGTAAACATAAATGTTCACAACATTTTCATCCTAACTAACAACCAAACTAGTTTTAGTCAAAATTGCAGTTCTACTTCTTGCTGTTCTCTCTCTTGCTTGCAAACGAATATGAAAGATAGTCTAATATTCACTGAAAAAGCTTGCTCCATTTTATTGAGCCTTTTTATTTTCTTCAATATTAGCGACAACTTGCGTGAAGTACAATGTAGCAGAGAAGACACCAAGTAATCGAGCTACTTTAGATGCCCTTGAGGATATAAGCATCCTGTAGACTCTGCAATGAGCCTTGGCCTTCCATGATGCCCTCTAGTTCTCATGCTTAAATTTTTTTCAAAGAGAGATGGTAGGGAATGAAGGCAGGAGGTGAATGATTTTCAGCTTTTTTCCCAACATGCTGGGACAAAGTCAAACTCAGCAACTGGACAGTACTCCCCAGATTGAGAGTCAAGATATATAGAGACACAGTCAGAGACTACAATGTTAAAAGTTGCTTATGACTTCTAGGAAACCATCGTGTGGCCTTCTTCTACAAACTGCTCTGAGAAATAAGTGTCATTTTTCATGTGGTAACTGTAAGGTTAGTGAGCTATTCATTATATATTTATAGGGAAGAAGTGTAATCACTGAACATCATAACTAAACCTTTCAGAATTTTTTTGATACTGTATTGATGAAAAGTTACTAAGGTCTTGGGTGAAGGAAATACACTTCTAATAATTTTACTGAGGTCTCCAAATGGTATAAATATCATGTGTATACACAGTACACTTTCTCCAAGCAATTATCTTTCATTCACTATCAGACAACGGGCCAAGAGGAAATGTACATAGACAGTGCCTAAGCACAACTGTATACTCTGCTTGCAAGGAGTATAATCATTCATTTACAAGTGACATGGCTACTCTTTGCCTAACCATGTAACAGGAATTTGTTCCATCTAGTTTACTCTATTGCAGATGAGTGGTTAAACTGCAAAAGTCATGATTTCTTTTATATCTATGTTGGAGAATTTGGGTTTTGTGTGGTCTAAAATTTCTTCGCTATTCTCAAAGTTCTTCAAGTACAATCTTTTTGAAGGATGAGCCAGAGATATTGTAAACAGCAGCTGTGGTATTTAGCTGCATTTGGTTTACTGAGTGACATGGCACTGGTTCTGTCTCCTAATTCATCAAGGCTCTTGCAGTTTTCACTTCAATGACAGAACACATTTGCTTAAAGTACTACAGTTGTTAATTGCTAAATATCCAGCTTTCCATGTAATATAAACTACATAAATGTATAGTTTTTATACTTATTATACTGACATGAATAAAAGGAAGATCCAAAAAAGGTGGCCCTGTTACTGAAGGAGGGTAACAACATGGAAAAGGCTGAGGTATTAACTGCTTTCTTTGCCTCAGTTTTCAATGCCACATTTTCCTTGGGTCCCCCAGGTTACTACACCAGGACACTGAGCTCCAAGTGTAAAAAATAAAAAGTTGAGCAGGCTAGCTAACCTTTTGATGTTCCTTCCCACCTAGATTATGCTGTTGTTGGAAACTTCTGTCATTATAATACAGGGGGTTCTAAAGTATACACCTGAACTGTGAAATGAAATCCGTAACAGCAGTGGTAACCGTGTGCGCATCTTCCGTTATAAATGACCACGTTATAAAGTGTAGTACTCATTATGAATTAGGGGAGTATCCTTAGTGAAAGAGCTGAGCTTTCATTAATGTCGGTCTGACATTTGCAAAATTGATTTGTTTTGACATTTAGAGCACTTCTGTTGTAGTGTGGGCTCATGTCTGACATTAAGCAAACTAAATTACGGTGGTTTTGCTTAAAAGCTTCCCATAAAACACTGTTATTTTACAATGCAGATGACATCTGTTCTAGCAGAAGCAGTCATGTTTTACAAAAACATAGCAGGTATACTGACTTATGTGGAAACAAAATCCTTAAATGAAGAATATTCAAAGCATTAAATGTTGGCCACGGAAAATAAATGAATGTTCACACAACTTGTTGATTTAATCATAAAACTTGGAATCCAATTAAAAGTTTGAGGTAATACATCAGAAAACTTATCTGCATTTTTATCTTAAGAGAAAAAAATGGTTTGAATTTTAAGAAGAAATAGGAATTATCTGAGAGGGCATGGAATAGACTAGTTCAGACATTGGAACTCTTCATTTAGAAGTATGCAGGTCTTTTACTCATATTGGTTTAAATTTGTAATGCATAAACAGATCAAGTTAAAAAGAGATGGCTGATTTTCTTCTGAGTGAATCACATCTAAATGCTCATTGATTATTAAATTTAATTATTTTTTTCTGATGCACTATATTAATTCAAATGTTATTTTGCATTCAGTTTTCTACTACATAACCAGAGTGTATAACAAATCACTGGGCTCCTCTGGGACTTATGTCTGAAAGGTACACAACACAGGATCTAAGATGGTAATCCACAGTGCTATAAGCATTTTTATTAACAGATTTAAACTCCATAAACTAAGTTCAAGTAGTCTTTATCATTAATCATAGATGCATGGAATATTCCAAAAAAGAAGAAATATTCCACCATGCCTTTTTTTTTTTTACTCATTTTTATCCTCCCATGGTGAAAGTGGATGATGGCATAGAAGCATAACTTCTGCTAGCAGTAACCACTTGGGGAACCCCTAGCCCTATTAACCACAGCAGGTTCCTATATTCTGGGTACCTCCTCAGGGCACGCTCTCTATCCATATGAAACACACTCCATCCTACCTTTCTGTCAGCTCAGGAGTGACAACAAAGCCAGATGGAGCCTTTCACCTCCTTTGCTTTCTGTATTCTCTTCCATATTATGGTACTTGGCTTGTTTGTCAGTTACCTGTGATTTCCAGATGGCCTCCCAGGACTCTGCCTGACAGATCCAAAATTACTTAATTTCCAAGATCAGTTGAAATCAAACCAATGTGGCCAATATAGACAGTGCTCGTGCAGATGTTAAATGTCTTCATTTGCTCCTTTCCTAAAGTTTTGGCTGAACAATATCAATACCACAGAACTGCATGATGAATTGTGCCAAGATGGAAATGCATTTTGGTCTACTTCTTTCTTTGCCAAGCTAAGCATAGCGAGTGCCTGTGTGCATGGTATTCTCTCACATGATGATCTTTTCCATGTTTTATAACTTATCTCTGTTACAAACTGCACTCATTTTATATCTCAAAATGGGTTTTGACATTAACATGGTATTCAAGGTGAAGCCCTGTCATCAGCTCCATGACATATATTCACAGATGCTTTCCAAAATGTTGTCTTTACTCTAGTATTTCTTGTCTTCTCCTTTCACTGAACTGTTGTCTGCTTTGACACACAGCTCTTTTGCATAATTATTACAATTAAATTTAAGTAACCACTTAAATATAAATATAATTAACTGAAATTATTTTTTTCTGGAGCAAACTGCACGCTACTTGTCAATCCAATACACAATCACCAGCCTGTTCTCTTTCCTGGATCATCTTTTCCCCTAATCTTTTCCAAACTTTATGAAATCAGTACACTTTTCTGAGAGCTGTGACTTTTTCCATCCTAGCCTATTCTCTTTTTGTTTGCAATCGCATGAAAGGATATGTAATATTAAGCTTGTGAGAACACAAAGGTCATGTATTTTATTCTGATAGACATTTCTGGAATCTACATTATCTATGGTCTTGTACCTTTAATACTCCTGGTACCTTTAATACTCCTGGTAAATGAATCAGAAAAATCCTAGCAGTGTATCCTTGTCTGGCAGACTCACCATAGTTTCATGTCAGTTCATTCCTAGGAATGTACACATATTTTAAAAGTGTGTGTACAAAAATATAAAATATAGAAAAAAAATAGAAATACCTGTCCTATTAAAAATTGAATTTAAGCACACAAATTATTTTTTCCCATTAACTTTTCTTAAAAAAAACCATTTTGAGCTTTAAAATATACATTAAAAAAATTATATTTTAAGCACTGTTAAACATGAAAATCAAACAAACTTGATCAGATTATTCTCAGATGATTGAGTATTGGTTTTAATACCTGGTAGACTATTAAGAATTTTTCATTATTATTATTATTTATTTTAGGGATGGAATGAAACGGCTAAAGGGCTGAAATACATGAATTTGCATTTTAATGCATTTCAGAAGATTGATATGTCAAGCCAAGGACATGGTACGTTTACTCAGGCAGAGTGAACCAACATTTATTTATGAAATTTCTGTTTTAGAGGGAAAGGACTTCTATCAAAGCTGTTTTATGTACTCTTACTTGGTATTTTTCACTACTAGTGACATGACAATAACTGAAGTTCAGGGGCAGTTGAAAACTCAAAGTAACATTATTAAATATCATTAGACAACTCTATTAAATTTACAATTAACTGTGTCAACAGTAGTTTAATAAAAAAATTCGTGTTTTTTTTCTTTTTAACCTGCAGTTTTCATCACACACTAATGAAGATATAAGGAATCAGTAGTCTCAGAGTCATTTCCAACAGTGCTAAATCATTGTCCTTGAGAAGGCAATTATTGTAGTAGTTAATATGTGCCTCTACTGATCTGAGAGAGAAATGCCACTTATATTTTCTAATCATGCTAAGAAATCCATAAATATTTAAAATGTTCCAGATTATGCACTATTGGTTTCCTTGTCATTTTCACTTCCAGTGACTAATGAACATCAAAAGCAGAGCAATAATTTGAATGTCCACAGATAATTACTGCAAAGTAAACTGGAATATTAGTCTATGACTTTTGCAATTTTACACCCCTCATGATTGCCACTGTAATTCAACACCTGTAGTTGCTTTTTCACAGAATCAATAAGAATATGCAAATGTTTCAAAATGGAAAAATTTTGGTACTCTGATACCATATAGAATGTAATCAGTAATCTAGAATTTACATCTAATTTTTTCTAGTGAAGCAGCACATTTACATGCTGTTTAATAAATGCACAATATCTTAAGGTTACTGAACCTAACATGCTGGACTGTAGTCTTAAATTCAGTGTCTATTGTCAACAGATGAATTTGTACTTTGTTCTTAAAATCTTTGTTAAGAATGAAAAGTTGATGCTTCTACATCTTGAACAAAGAACAAAGGGGCTTTTAAGTATTTTCCATTCCCTAAACTCAAAGAGTTCTCAAATATAGTGGTGCAAATACATCTGAAGTGAACTTTATATCAGCAGAATTTATAGCGAACAGCTTACCATAAACGAACATCTGCGGTATTTTCAGGAAACAAAACAAAACAGTTGAGTTTAGCCTTTGCTTATATTTACCATCACGCTGATACTGACTCATAGAGAAATCCTCAACACCACCAGATGCCTGTTTCAAGGGTGTGTATACACTTTCTACATCAAAACCCCATTGGTTTAGGCTCACGTATACCATATCTATAAGGACTAAGTGTCAGAAAGAGGTAGTGGCGTTACAGTGTGTACCAAACTGCAGATCAACACCATAAGCTGGTGAAGGTTTCTGTGTTCACCATGGTTATTGTATTAACTGCAGAAGGCTTTGCCAAGTTGCTTGAGAGCAGCTGATCTCCATAAGCAGAAAGAAGCACAAAGCAACAGCAACAGGCTGAGGAACTTCAGTAGCCGTGTCGTAGCAAGCAGATGCCCCTCACCAGGCTCCTGCAGGGCTATCAGAGAAGGATCAGTTGGCCAATTGTCCTGCAGCAACACCACTCACAATGGAAGAGGTTCTTCTCAGACCAAGTACTGTTCCTGCCTACCAGTTTTCAGATAAAGGACAACTTTGCTAAACATTTTCCTTATTTTTTGCTTTTTTCCCTT
>VWZQ01000634.1:128320-170753 GCA_013397015.1 Myiagra hebetior
CGCCCCCGCCCCACCTCCTGGATTTTAAAATGCCAATATTACTTAATTCAAGAAAAACTGCAAGTCAACTGACAAAATGGATAGTCATGATAAAACTCCACTTGAAAGTGTGTTTCTGTTGAAAAGCAGAAGTTTGACAAAAAAAATTTACCAAAATCAGAATGTGGGGAAATTTCAATTAGCTTTGACACAAATAAAGTTTGTTTTTATTCCATATTGTATGATCACAATAGTGCATTGTATTTTAATTTCTTCATTTTTCCATTACCTTTGCCAAAAGGTATAGTTGGCTGTAATGGAATAACTTCCAAACTTCTAGAGATGCTAATCTTTCAGCTAAAACATGTCTGTAATCGGATGCCATACTAAATATTATCTTAGCAGGTGTCGTGCTTTAGCATAGCAGCTGGGAATTGTAGTTGCAGAAGGCTGCATCTACCGGGAAGTGATTCTTTGCAGCAAGGTGCTTGCAGCTTCCACTAGACCCAAATAGAACCAATCAACTGGCCAGGTCGAATATTGGCAACTTTCTAAACCACGTAGAGAGCCAGACACGCCTCTGTGACTTACATTTTAAGAAGGAACAGAGCCCGGGAAGCCTCTCTCTTGCTTCCGGTGGGCGAACAGGTAACTGGTGGGGGGTGGCCGGGCCAGGCCGGGTTGGCTGGGGGTGGCCTGGCTGAGATTGCAGTCACTTTAACTCGCCAGACACCCCCTCCCCCAGAGGCCAGGATGGCCCTCACCTCACCCCCAGAGCAGCTGAAATTCCCCTGAGACTGCTCCAGCAGGATCACATGGCCAAGAGATAAGCGAGTTTCAAGGTCCAGCTGCAAGGCGCGGGGGAGATGAACTCTTTTAGTGCTGTTAAGATTTTTTCCAGACCAGATGAAGCCTGCAGAGACTAATCATCTCCCCAGTCAGATGGAGAGAGGAAAGTGAAGGCTTGTGAAGGAAACACTATAAAGACGCCCAAGTCAGTGGGGAAGAAAAACCTGAGACCTCGATGGAAGGAGACTGAGGAGANAAGCATAGAACCATTCCGGGCAGCTGCTTTTGCTGTGACACTGAAGCTGCACGAGATTGTTTCATGTGGAGATGTTTCCATGGTTTTGACCAAGAGAGATTCCTCTCCCTAAGTGAACTGAAAACCAGAAATTATTATATAGGTGGTGAACTGACTAGAATCCTCAAGGGTTGTGTTTTTCTTTTACGTTGGTGGTAGAAGGGAGCAGAGGTGAGGGGAGAGAGGTGTTCTGAAGGTTTAGTCTGACTTTCTTGTTCCTCTCTTAACTCTGTTAATAAACTTGTTTATAGTAGTTTAAGTTTTTGTGCCTGCTTTGTTTTTCCTCCTAATGCTTATCTCACAGAAAAGACATCAGGGAGGCTACTGCCCGAGTTAACCCTTAAACCACTACACAAATTGGTGTTTCTGCCTGGTTACCAAACTCAACCCGCTACAGCAGGATTACCACAAATTAGTAATCTCTGAAAGCACAGAGTAGAAGCACACGTGGATCAACACAGGATCCACCCATTTATCCTGCTTGAGTTCCTGGACTCCTTTTCAATTTGTTTAGAAAAGGGAAGGTAAATGGAAGTATCTCCGAGTGAAGAATCTGATAAGAAAACAAGCCCCCCAAATCACTACAAATGCTAGTAGTCACAATACTGTCTCTGGAAAATGCTAATCGATCTCTCAGCTGTCCACATCCCCTGGCAGGATTCACACTAAGTTACTTTTTATGAATAACTAAGTTACTTTTTATGAATAAACCTAGTTTATTCATAAAATGCCAATTTGATATCTAAAAGATCATACAGTCAATAGAGCCAACTTAATATCATAAAGATGTTCCAAAAATATTGTATAAATGACTCCAGACACACACTAATAAAGTGGAGGAAGATAAAGACAGGCAAGCTCACATTCTCACCATATAAGCATGTCATCCACTAAATATATGTATAGATAAAGCAAGAATTTTCAGTGTTATAAAAGATGAATGCAAATGGTGATAGAATTCAGAAGGATTAGTACTCTCTCTTCACATTTCATTTCTTTATATTTCAAAAATATGAATTGTTCTTAATGCTTCTTCTGAATGCATAAGAAGTAACATCTTCAGTACCATGGGAGAAGTTAACTACAAGAAAGGTAAGAAGAAGAACCATGATGAATCAGTAACCAGATTTACTTCATGATGATCTATCTTGGTCTGTAGTATAAAACCTAGAGTCAGGTACTCTGCAAAATCCAATGGAAGAAAAAAGATTTAAAATATCTAATTAAAACCCATTTTGGAACAAAATTATATCCTATTCCACTGTGATTATTTCTTACTAGAAACAAAGGCAATGCATCTTTTTTATAACAAAAGTTAGAATAAAACCTCAAGTCTTGATTCTCATGTACCTGGCTTTGACAGCCATGCAAACCACTAAAACTGTCGCCCAAAATCTTGCAAGAAAAACTGCCAATTATGATACCTAGGTTTTATACATACACCAGGCATGTACAAATGAAATTTCATGGAATAAGAAAAGTAGACAGGAAAAGGTCTTCTGGGTTGTCCAAAAGAAAAGCAGTGGCAGCGGCTATTTTCAAGAGGACAGTTAGTACAAAGTGTAACAAGTCCTTTAATAAAAGGAATAGAGAAGCCATAGTAGGCACCTTTCTGACAGCTAAAGAGTTTGGGTTCATTGTCAGCTTTGCAGGACATGCAGTCCTGAGAGAGTTCAGGTATGGCTTCTCACAACCAACAACTTCTTTTTCCACTGATAAGCTTCAACAACTTAAAAAACAAACAAACAAACAAACAAAAAAACCCTGCAAAACCAAACAAAAGCAAGTAAACAAAGAAACAAGAACAAACTCACAAAACCCCCATCATCCTGCACATTACACTACTATTACATTTCGAGGAACAAGCCAAAATTGTTCTTTTGCATTTTGACTCTGGCAGATCATTTCTGCTTCCTTCTCGGAACAAGAATGGCAATCAAACAAAATAATCTTATCAGCTCCACATGACCAAAGTTCTTCTATCTTGATGTTGAACTTCAGTGTCAGCAAAATCAAGACAATGAAGTTCAAATCCCATATTCATTTCACGCTTGTTTTCTTGCCTGAAAATTTTCTGCTAAGATGCCAACTAATGATATCTCATCCTGAATTTTATCATGAAGATACCTTTGTTCTAGAGGGTGTCTGAAGATAACACGTTATTTTTTACTTAATGGAGATGCATGGAGAGGAAAGTAATTTTTTTACCTAGAGAAAGAGAGAAGAATAAATCAATATTACAGTAGGTAAAACTATTATAATGAATTATAAAATTTCAATACTTTGTACAATTCAGCATAAGAACTGACAGTTAAATGCTTTACTGAAAAGGAGGATATACTGATATGTACACAATGTGCTGGGGGAGAATCTTGACCTATATTTAAAATGTGCACATTAAGTTTCTAGGAATTTGGAAAACCAAGTGAAGTAAAATGTTTTTACATTACTATGTACATGCAGAATCAAGACGTTTGGAATAATCTGATCTGATTGAAGCCTATAGAATTTTTCATCCTACTCTGAAACAATTCATGCAAATGTATTTAATTTAATACATTATATTAGAAGAGCACTAAAAATACAGGTTACTCTGTTAGAAAAACAATGACCAAAATATGTGACCAAGCAATTGACATCAATGGGTTACTGTGTACTGATAATGAAATGAAAGAGATGGAGATGTGGAAAAAATAATACATACACAGAGAATCAGCACTTGTTCAAAGCACATGGAAACAGAAATTACTATTATGGGAATGCTTGTTTGCACCATAAGAAATTCACTCTGAGTGTGATTTTTTTTCTAGTACATTTCCTGAATAAATCAGCCTTCTAAAAATCAGCTTTGGACTAATGCCACACTCTCAATTATTTGCTGACTTTTCATACTCAGCACTTCAATAAGACCTAAAGCCTATTTACATTACAGGAATTTAAAAAGATGGACAGGTATTTAAAAAGTCACTCGAGAAAAATAATAGAGTCTTTAATGAAAAGTAAGTATTCTCTAGAGTCAATGTAAAATGACTGACACAGGGTACAGATTCAAAGCCCACTTACTGTAAAACAAAGGTCAGTCTTTTAAATCTTGTTTTTATCTCTTTAAACCTCAAAATACAGATGTCTCATAATATCTGACTGGATACATAAGATTTTAATCCACTTGGCAAAATTAATTTTGATGAAGATAATTAAACAGCAAAGAGGCATAACTTTGCTAAGATTTTTATATATATAAATTTAAACAAATATTTTAGAAACAGCTGAAGCATGGATTTCTGGAGACAGAGGAATGGTTCAAAGAACCAAAGAAGCTCTAGACTAGAAGTCTGAGTGACCACTGATTAAAACAACAACCAAGAAAAGATCCTTAGTCCAACATCCCTCTTAGACCCTTCAGGGAGGACTACAGATCTGTCTTCTCAGACTCTTCGGAAGATTTGTTTGTTCTTCTCTGCTCACATTCCAAGCTAGAAAGGACACCAGCCAACCCACCTCTAAAAAACATGTAATCAAAGCTACTGAGACATCAAGGCACAGAAAATAGAGCTTCTTTTTCAAGCGCTGTGGCATAGCTCCAGTAATCTTTCAGATCAGATAAATCTAAGCAAACATGATAGCTGCTTCCATTAAGCCAATGGGCACAAATTCCAAGTATATATGAACAGACAGTATATATATCAGATGTAGCTGATATCTCATTATGTATCCCTTTCCTAAGCCAGTAAAAATTCTTTATTGCTGAGTGTATGACAGACAGGGATTTTGAAAACTCATTTGATTATAAAGTGAAAATTCCTCATCACCGAAGGCAAGCATGCCCTTCACAAAAGGAAACTTCATGCTCTCCTAATAGCTAAACACAAATCTGCTGAACTTTTCATCATGTAAGGAAGTCTTATGATGCTTCTGAAGCTCATTAAATTGGAACTCCTACAGAGAGCAACCCCTGGGTATGTTGGCTAAACTGCACAGGTTTTAACTGCGTTTCTCCCTGAAGTGCCAAAAGTTACTTATATAACACTTCTACTACTTAAAAAAAACCCACAAAACAAACTATCAAAAATCACAACCTCAAATAAGCAAACAAAAAATAAAAGCCAAAACACAAATAAAACAGAAAGCCACTGTAGCCTCAGCAGAACAGCTAGTTTTCTTTGCTTTCCTTGTTTGCATCATGCATCCTCACAGAATAATGGATGCACTCAGAGCTGCTGGTGTTAGGACACATTGTTAACCGTTGCCAATTATCTTCATTTCCACTAGAGGGAATGGGAGTTGAAAGCAGCTGATACTGCAAAAGACTGAAACTTTAAATTAGGCATAAATTGCAATGCAGTAGACAGAAATTGCCATCCTAACAGTCTTAATAAATACTGGCATGTATTGAGGTGCTTGCTACCCACTGCCTTCCACAATGCAAACAGCCTGGCACTCCCTGGTTGTCATGGAAACCACAGGATGCTCCCATTTTAAATTCTGCTGCAGTGCTGAGGCATCATTTCCACTGCACTACAACACATGTTTATTATCGAAGAGTTCTGCTACCACATCATCACATTGCAAGGTCACAAAAATAAGGAAATTTACAGCACACAAAAATTCTGTTCAACTTTCAAGTGTCTGCCTTACAGATACTAATGTTAGACACAGAGTCCTATGAATAGAAAAAGTGCCACCAACATTCTAGATGAAGAAAACCCCACATATAATTCCTTCTTTGCTTTTCTGTGGGGGAAGAAAAGCTATTTTCAGTTGTTTAATACATAAGATAAAATTTTATGAACTTTAATGCACTATACTGCCTATACAGCGTCATTCTTGCACACTTGGAAGAAAACCAACAAGCTAATTCACAAAGTACTTTGCGGAAAGTACTAAAAGTGGTATTGCAAAAAAAAAAAAAAAAAATGCTTGCCCTATGAGACCTGTAAAACCCAGGTATACAATAGCCAGCTTGCCACATATTCTGTGGTCATGAACTGCTGTGCCTGTGACTGCTTTAGCAGAAAGGTTGAGCTCCAAACATAATATCATCCTAGTATGGCAAAACAGAGATCTGTGGTCAGTATACACCTTCTTTCCATCATGTGTACATCATCTTGCCAGTGTACAGCGTTCATCAGCTATCTCAGACTTTATATGATTTTCTATACCAAATTTAGGCCACACCCAATTGCAATAACTATTTAGCATGAAAAAGCCACTCTTTTCTATGGAAGTATTTCTAAAGTGTCATGCATTGTTATTTCTGGTCTTACATAACTATAAAAACCCACTTCTGCTACTGAGGGCTAAAATCTCCCTTGCTCTTTTAGAAAAAAATATAAATATGTGTATGTTAATATAGCTTTGTCAGGGTTTTAATTACCTGAATGAGCAGACTGCAATACGTAGCATGAATACAAGCTTGGATAACAAAAGCACCGCAGATTTTCTTAGTCCTCCTCAACAGTTTTATTTTTCAATATTTCAACACAGAAATTAGATGCATAAAATTCTTATTTACTAAGTTTCTAATCTACCCCTCCACTCCTAGTGGGACTTTAATTCCCCAAAACAGTATAATTGTGCCCAAAGCATCAAATATAACTAATTTTTTACTAATCGGACATGTTTTGTCATCCCTGAGGAAATCCTGCAACTTCCAGGATACCTCAGGTTCTTGCTGCTTTTCTTGACTTCCTGTGATGTCCCATGTCAGAAACCACTTTACATTATAACTCTTTGATGATGTTCCTCAGAGATTAGAAAAAAATCTCCAGACACTGTCTACTTAAACCACCTCATTGAAAAATCTAACACTGATCTTTTATACCAAAAATATAGCATTATTTAAAAAAAAAAAATCAAGAAAAAAACTGGCTAATTTTGATTACCTTCTTGGTGCATGAAAAGAGTTAAATTCCTCATAACAGCAATCAAAAAACAAAAAGCAAAATTTTAAAAAGTGGGGATTCTACTTTCATATTGCTAATAAAGCATGAAGCAAATGGATCTGAGTCCTAAAACAGTCCCATCTTCAGATGCTTGCAGCCTCCAAACACAGACTTAAATCCTTCTTTCTAAAAAGACATCCTAAAATTCATTCAGAAGCTGTTATACAGAGGTTCATATGCTTATTCAAATGGTAAAAATTCTGGATTCAAATCCATTCTTAAAAGAGATTTTAACAAAGTAGTTATTCTTCCCCCATCTGCAGGAAAATTTTTAACTTGGACATGATATTTGCTATGGTGAGAGTTCTTTTTACTCTGTGATTCATTTATATGTGACAGAGGTAGAATTTTTTGAGCAGCACTCACTAAACAGAGGTATCCCAGTATTGTTACTGTTCTTTTGCACAGGATTATCTGCAAATTATACCATAATCCAAAGACAACCATCTTTACACAACCAGTCATTGAATGCAAATTTTTAAAAAAGTTTAGTCTTACCTATCCCAGCTCTAAAAAGGCATAAATGCACAAGCGAAGAAATAAAATCTCCCATCTCCTGTGGAGGTGGCTGATAGGACAAAACACTCTATCACAAATTCAAATATTGGATTTGCTGCTAATCCCTGCAATATACAAGGACTGCCTCAGCTCAATCAAATGCAGTTTGAAAAGTCATTGAAACTGCTTGCCCATCAAAGAATGATTCACCAAATGGCAAGGCTCTGAAAACCAATCTACAATCAGCAAAAGATTAAGTACAAAGATTCACCTATTACACATACCTGGGGGACAGAAGGATGTCCCAGGATAACAGCTCATTTCTCCTCTTCCCAATACACTTCCTCACACCAAAGCACTCTGGCCATTTGTCAGGTAAGTGTTACAAAAAAGCTGGTTTTCAGAGTAGAAAAGCACCACTTGTTTCTCCAATGTGGACGATTGAAAATTATGGTTTAAAATTGTCCATTCCAATCACTGTGAGATTGAATACTGAATATTAAAGAAATAGAGATAATTTCTAGTAAAAAGGAACTTAAATAAATATGGAACAGAGATTGGTCTCCTAATGTTCTACAATGCATCCCTTTTTTGATTAATAATTATATCCTTAGGCTACTACATTTTTTTTATTGTTAAAAACATACTAGAACCTGAAAATAGTTCCAAAAATAGTTGCATTCTGACACCCAAGACAAAGTATTTTCCCTGTCATTTTCTAAAGCAAACAACAGGAAGAGTGATTCTGTAGTGACTGCTTTTGGGATAATTTCTATAAAAGTACTACTAAAAGGTTATGTTCTTCTATGACTGTAAATGTATTTGGTTATGTATGCTCTAATTATTTTAAAAATGCTGCTAAGGAATGTGGTGCTTCCGGCTTTAAATGGGGAAAAACACTCAAAGCTTATTATGCATTCAGTGTTGGCTGGTCACTAAAACAAGAAGGTGTCCCTGCTAAACTCCAACTCCCGAATGATCTTTGACATGTTATATAAAATACTCACTGGTACTAAACCAACATCTCAATTTATGGCCCTATTGATCACTGTTTTTATTGTGAGATTTCAAGTATAAATAATTCACTTAAAGGCTAACTACAGGTTTCCTTTTTCTACATGTTTTTGTCTGTAAGAATACAATACAAACAATTTGAAAACAGAATGCATTTAAGAGTGCCCTCTGAAGGCCTTTATCTTCAATCATTAAATAGTAATGCAAAGGCCAAAAATAAAGAATATCTGTGCAAGTGAAAATGTCCTACTGAACTACTCCTCTAACGTCTGTATGGTTCCAGGAGTTAGAAACCAGTTATCTAATTAGATAATCACCAATGTAGCAGTTTATCCTAAGGTGTCTTAATTAAAAGATGCTCTTTGTCAGCCTCTTATATTTACATACCTTCAAGAACTTCTATATATAAAGCACATCACACCTGCAGAGACTCTGCAAGTAGCTGCCCACTAGCAAGATATCAATAAGAACAATTTTGCATATATTTCAGGCTACTTGACAAACAGCACAATGATTTAGAATGCTTAGGAATGCCTGAATATATATATCGAGTGTTTTTAGCTGAGACAATAGGCATTGACAAGAATTTGTAGGTTTTATTCCTTGCTTTCAGAAATACTCATCCTCACACTAGGGTTTCTATAGCACCATCATTATGGCATAATAGAGAGCAAGTATACTCTGATACCTTAAATCATTCCTCCATATATTTTTCTGTAAAACAGTGTGAAAGAAGCAGACAAACTGTAGCTCTTCAGTTTATCCTTAGCTTCTCTTTCAAAGGAAGAGTGTGTTTCTCTAAAGGTGCCAGAGGCATGGCACCAATCCTGCTATGGACATGGGCCACTCTGGAAGCAGAACGGCCTGAGACAGCTTTCACATACCCCGACTGTCGGCCCTCAGAACTGTACCAAACTCAACAGGCATGTTCACAGACAGAGAGATAACCTGAAGTAAATTTTAATACCTTCAATTTCTCAATTTTAATTCACCTGGCCACTCAGCAAAACCCTGCACAAGCTACAAAAATCTAGGGCATAGACTTGGCCTGGGACTGGTCAGCTTCACAGATCCTTTTAACTTGTGCACACTCTCCATCGCAAAGTAATATTGGCTAGCCATACCTCCCTAATACTGTATCTTCTTTCCTCAGCCAAAATGTCCTATCTCTACTGCCCAGAAAGAGGGAAAATCTAAAAAAAAACCCCTCTTCTTTGAAGAACTTTGACTCCTAGAAGAAACAGATGGAGATGGAAATCTAGATGTGAGCTCTGACGATAATTGTAGCAAAGTGTTAAGTTACATCATGCAGAATCCTGCACAGAATTTACAAGCCTCTATTGATCAAATGCTTTATAGGAGCTGTACACAAATATCCTCTCACAAAGTAAGAAATAATCATTCAGTATCTCCTGTTTCCCAGAAAATAAATCCCAGAAAAAAGATTTCTTCCCTCAGCTGTGTAGGTCTCTTAAAAGCCAACAACACAGGCCAAAGAGTATAAGGTCTCAGCTACATTGTCACCTCCCACCTAAAGAACTAGCTTAATTTATCCAACAAACCAAAAGTAAGTAATCAATCTTCAAATGAGACTTAGAAATTATGTGAATGTATTGCACATTAACAAGCATTAATGTGTCCAAGATAAATATTTCAATATTTTGTGGTGAAAATTACTACGTGATATATTATAATCCTATGGAAGAAACTGGTGATAATTCATTGCCCTATGAAACTTGTTAAATCATGTCCCATCAAAACTCCAAAATCGTTTTTCAGATTGTGGTTAGTGTGAATCTCTATGTCACTCAAGCCAAAGTTATACAAAAAGAATCCATTGCTTTATTCTTCTTCCTCCTTCTAAAACAATATTTAACTATAACGATTTATACATTTTACAAAAAATTTGCCAAATATATACTTAACTGTCCTGCATTCTTTTCTAAAAATCATGGTGAAGTAAAAGGCTATTTAAAAGATCTTAACAATCTACTTTCCATAAATAAAACAAATATCCTGTACTCTGACAGATTTGCACACAGAGTTGTATATAATTATTAAATAACAACTGGCATTTTTTTCTATTACATATAAACAATGACTGAAAAATCCCATTAAATAATGAGGTAGGTCAGTTTGGATGGCATCACAACAAAAATTGTAATATTTATAGGAAAAATAACCCCTAGAGTTCATAAACACCTTAAGTATTCCCAATGACTTTCAAGTAATTAAGAAATAATGTAATAAGTTTTAATTAAGTTATAAGAAGGTTAATTTTATAGACTTTGATATCAGTCATAGTAAACAGTAGTTATTTAGTAAGATTAAAACAATAATATTAAGATCTGTGCCTTGAAATTATAACAGTGTGAATTTTTGCAGAACTAAGATTTCCAATACATCACTACAACAGCTACAATAAAAAATACATAAAAAAGTAGGCTCTGTAACTCCAAATAGCAGACTGCTGATGAAACCAGTTTTGGATGCTGTCAACAAACTACATTTCTCTTTGAAAATTGCTTCCATGCTGTATCATACTCTGCATAGTAATAGGCTGAGATTTAGGTGAGAATGCAGACATGCAGAAACAGCTTTAAGTTCTTTTCCTAACCAAAGAAATTGTGATTACTCGTTCTAAGGAAGAAAACAGAAGACTGGCAGAATTCAATATTAAAAAGCGTGTTGCACTCTAAAACTGTTGCATAGTGTACAATCATTCATACATATTGTTCAGAATATTTAAAAATTCATATGCAAAGGGAAAATTAAAAAATATAATAATTTGTTAAAAATGCTGCTATTGTCTCAGTCATCTATGCTCAGTAAGAAGAGAGACAATATTTGACTTGCAATTCTGCATAAGATTCACTTTGTCCAAAAGTAGCTTATGGGGAAATAATCAATCAATACATTTCAAAAAACATCAAAACCACCTGGGAGTATGATTGCAAACAAACAGAATGTTTCAGGCATGTGTTTATGGCCAATCTCACTAGTAAAGATGTTCATCTGGTTTCCCAGCTCCTTCTCTCACACTATAAAACTCAGTACAGCCATTTCTTCCAGTGACAAAATGTAGGTTATAAAAATTCACCAGTGCACTTAAATTTTAATTTTAGCATGAATAATTTACCATTGGGCTTGTGCTGTAATTTGTTTAAAATTAGACATCTGTGCTCCCATATACACCATTAGATACTGCAGTAAGTTTACTTACTGGAAACTTGATGCCAAAGGTGCATTACAACATTTCAGTACCTGCTTCCCAAATATGCAAAGAAACGATGTGAATACTCTAGGTCAGCAGTGAAAGGCATGATCTAGCTAGTCAGCAAAATTTTCATATTTTTCAGAAATAAAGAAAATTCCATACATTATAGTAAAAGTTTTTTAAGTTCTCATACTGACTGTCCTGTTCTTCTTGTCAGTCAGACCAAGAGATTTCTCTTTTTTCTTTCTTTTGCCTTTTTACCTAAATAATAGCTATGTGCATAACTGTTGTACAGTCATTCATAGATAACTATCTATTGTTCAGAATATTTAAAAATACATATGCAAAGGAAAAATTTAAATATTTAATAATTTTTTTGAAACACAACTATTGCCTCAGTCATACTGTTTTGCATCTATGCTCAGTAAAAAGAGGGAGAAGGTTGGGCTTGCAATTCTGCATACAATTCATTTTTTTCCAAAACTAGCTTATGGGAAAATGATCATTAAATTGCATAAGTGCAATTATGGTGCAATTGTAAGTATGATTAGAATAATATTGTAAATGTACTTGAATGGCCAACATTCTATATTAAAGAAACAAACAAAAACACTGACACACTTCATAACTAAAAAAAAAAAAAAATCATGTTTCAGCAGTCCTGCAAAAATATATTCAGAATACATTCAGAATTCTGATGTAGTTAATTTTTTATAAGGTGGTAAGAAATTTACTTCTGTTCCTGTTATGATTTACTCTGCCCTCCTGCTGTTGTCTCCTCTTATACATTTCTCTCACATCTATATAACTCTTTCTCCTTTCCTTCTCCCGTGGCTTATTTCAAGCTATTAGAGCATGCTACTCCTCCTGTATCATCACCAAGAGTTCTTGTAGAGTCTTCAATTATTTTAAAACATCTAAAATAGTTTAACAAGAATTTAGATTTTCTTTTTTAAATTATTTAACTGTGATAAATACCAAAATAATGCAAGACATTATACTTCAAGAATATAAAAACCTTCTATGCACTACATTTCTTATTTGGAGTTTATTTTAAAGTAAACATGTCCTTAAGAAGACCTTTTTAGTTCTACTTATAGTGACTTAAAAGTCACTAGAGAGGTGACCTCCAAAATCAGCAATCAATGAATGACTGACAAACATACAGATGTTCAAAATTGGGAGTCCATTTTCATCTGTTTCAGGCAGTAGCAAAAGACATCTGTATGCTGGAAGGTGAACACAGTTGCTGAAGGGGTTTCAGTATTACAACATCAGATTTCAGTCTTCCTGGAAACTAATTTTTCATTTGGGTATGTAGCGGGTTGAATTTGGTAAAAAACCCCAGCAGTTCATAAAAAAAAGCAAGGGGAAAAAAATAATTATCCAAAGAAAGCAAACTTAGGAAAGCACCTGATGTGCTGGGTTTGGCTGAGGTTGAGTTAATTTTCTTCACAGTAGCTTGTATGGGGTCCCATTTTGGTATGGTGCTGAACACAATGTTGATTCTACAGAGGTGTTTTGGCTGTTTCTGAGCAGAGCTTACACAAAGCCAGGGCCTTTTCTGCCCTTCACAGCACCCTACCAGTGAGGAGACTGGGGGAGCACAAGAAGCTGGGGTGGGGGGGGGGCACAGCCTGGACAGCTGACCCCAGCTGATCCAAGGGATATTCCAGACCTCATGGTGTCATGGTGAGTATGTAAAGCTGGGGAAAAGAAGGAGGAATGGGGACTTTTGGAGTGATGGCCTTTGTCTTGACAAGTGACTGCTACATGTGATGGGGCCCCGCTCCCCTGGAGATGGCTAAACACAGCCTGCCCATGGGAAATGGTAGCCCATGGCTTTGGATTTACTTATTAAGCTGTCTACAGAAGTGGAAGAACTTTTGGGTTGAGATAATTTTCTGATTCTCTCCCTGACCCTGCTCGTGGGGTAGAGAGCGAGCAGCTGCGTGGCACTTGGTTGCTGTCTAGGGTTAAACTGTGATACCTGATCAAGTGCCTCATTTTCTGCTAAAGCTCCCAGCTGATCTCAGAGCAATATTTACCTTGAGTTTAACAGGGCTGCTTTTCCCCTGAAAGTCACATACAAAATTTAACACATATAAAATTTGAGAACAAGAAATCTAAATCCATTGAATCTCATAAACTATGAGCCTACACTTTTGTAATTCACCTTTTTTGTACATTTGTAGCTCTGCATAAAAATAGGCTTTTGTTGCCCAGGAAAGCCGCAGCTAGCTTTAAAAAAACCCAAAGAAACAAAAAACCAAAAACCAAAAAAAACCAAACCAAAACAAAACAAAAAAAAACCCAAACGAAAAACAAAAAAAAACCCAAAAAAACCCCCAAATTTGTTGGATTTATCAAACTCTTGTAACAGAAGACAACATAATGATAAACTGCATCATTCGTAATCATAACATGCTGAAAAGTACCATATTCTTTTGGGAACTATTCACAAACCTACAATACAAAAAAAGGACAGGCTTATTGCAGTAAAACAATGGAATATATCCTAATGTAGTTCATAATTTATCTTAATAAAGATCCTTCTAAACTGTTTTGGGTTACGAAAATACCTGCACATTCAAAAACAATCATCTCTGGACATACATCAAACCCATTAGTGCATGACAGCCATACAGCATCTTCCATCTGAAAACCTCATTACTGATGCCCATGTGAAACAGACAGTTTTGCTATTCCCATCCCATTACTTGATATATACAAAATACAAAATCATCAGAGTGATGAGGGGAAATCCAGAAGTCCTGACCACCAGCTGTGGAAGTTAATCAAAAGATATTCTTCTCCCAAATCAGTTATACTTCAAGTAGTTTCTCACATTTTTTATACACCAAGTAACAAAAATTTTTCATTTCAAAAATAAATAATTATAGGAAAATATAAAGAAACCATGAGTGGAAAAGAAATTTTTACATTTCTATGTTTTAACGCATAAATTTAAGTTTCAAGTGTCTTTCCAACCTTTTTCTTAAACAAAATTAAAACCAGTTTTGATCTAATTACACCTCTGATATTCAAAAGAAAAAAAAACCCTGCGAACATTAAAAAAAACCCCAACATTATATTGTTGGTTTAAAAAAAAAAAAAACAAACGCCAAAACTTGTTAGTTTAAATTACTCAAAGATTTAATATTATATTGACAGGCCTAATGTCACACTGCAGTGGCAGAAGATTAAGAGTCTAATACATCTTCAGAGTCACTAATTTAGAGCAGCTAAGCTGATTTTTTATCATTCCCTTTAAATTTTTCATCTAAGTTATGAAATCTTGTAAAGACAGTGCAGGGGATAGGAGGAAGAAAAAGCTGCTCCAGATTTGGACTGCCAAGCACAACACATAAGATTAACTAGAAAATAGTTTTCTATATTCTGAAGTTCCGAAAGTCCCCTTTAAAGAGAAAAAAGAAAAAAAAAAGGCAGGACAAAACCTGATTTACACAGAAAGCGAAACCCCTTTTCTTAACCATCTTATGAAATGTCTTTCACAAAACTTGCTGCAGTCATCCTCAAATCACCACTGAGAGCCCTAACATGTCAAAATACACAACCTCACAAAAAAATGTGTGTGTGTGCCCTTGATGGGAGCTGTTTGACATAGCCCAGCACATTCTCACACAGTTTAATGCAGGACACACCCAAGTAAGATATACATCATCTGCAAATCTAGAGAATTTCCACACTAGGGTATTTTGTGAGCAACTTAGATACAATCACTTATTTTTTCAACTGGAAGGGGAGTTTCATAAACTGAAAAGTTATTGGCTTTTAAGGGATCTCATGTTGCTCATTAATTTCACGTTTTCAAGTGGTTGAACAAGCCTTTTAGAAATATGAGGGTTTTTTTGTTTTTTTTTTGGTCTGGAGTTGCCTCTAGCTGCAAAATGTCTTAAAAAGCTGTCTTATTATCACAGTCATTAATTGTATTTGGAACAATTAAGTTTTGTACTTTAGAGATAGTTGTTTTATGGTAACAAATGTGATGTAGTGCACAAGTTTTACAGTTATATGTCATTATTGCATAAATATGGTATAGTAAGTGTTCCTTCCATCTAAAATATTACCAGCTTTTTACAGTCTACACTAAGGAAAAGATTGTTCCCTTGAACTCTGGACTGTATTATTTTCTGTTAAGGCTTCACTTTTACAAACAGTCACAGTGGTTACCACATAGCTGTACACATAAATATTCAACGATGCCTCTAGAGTGGATAAAATTAAAAGTAAATCCTTTACAGACCTTCTGCCCTTCAGCTAAATTTTCCAGGTTTAGAATAGATTTATATACTTCATCTGTTTCTAGTTAGGCAGACTCTTCACTTGAAAACATTCAGGGAAAAAAAGTCACACAATGACTTGATATGTCTAAACCTTTCCCTCTATTCAGAGAATTCATACTTGAGAGCATTAGTGAAACCTTTCAACAAAAACAAGAAAATCCTAATCCCTGTGCTGAATCAGAGGCTATTAATGGTTTCCAAACCCATTAGAGGACATTATGATATTTAATGCTGCAGGGGCTGAAGCAAGTCTTTTCTGAATTGTTTTCACTGGGTAATGTTACACTTGAGCTTTTATGTCCTACCATATAAAACTTTTATTTTTAGCCCTTCAAATTTTACAGAACTTTTTTTTTTTTTTGTTCACATTATTAGAATTGTGTGTTATTAAAATTCTTTTATAGTGAACTCAAAATTTTATCCTTTATGGTCATTAAAAATACAGACATTCTTAAAGCACACATCCACATATGCAAGGAGTTATACTTCTCCCTCCTATTATGCTCTGAAAATGTGATAGTCTTCTGAAACAGGTTTTTAAGGTGGAAAAGATCAGCTGCTGAACTGTAGAGTTTACATGACTGAGCTTATATGAGTCAAACACTTCTGAATATTATTTCAAGTTCCTATACAGAGAGCATTCAAGTATTCAAGAAAAAAAGGTTGTCAGACATATTTAAAAGAAACAGATTTCCAGCACATACACAGCTCCATGTATCTGTATAGATTTTCTTCACTCCTTTCTCTTTCAGTCTATCCATATATATATATTTGTGCCTTGACTGACATGGAAAGGAATGGAAAAATTAGTTCTCCTTATTATAAAACAGTTTGAATTGAAGAACAGCTTCCAAGACTCCTATGGACTAACATTGTTTTAAGCATTATACTACAAGCTGACCAATGCCTCCAAAAGATTTTCCACCTTCTTACCAAGAGATTGTACCCCTTTCCTTGAAACTGCACAGAAAATATTTTCTTTCCCAAAATGAAGTTTATTAGATTCAAATTACTGCATCATTTTCCAGCCTCAGGCTTCAGTCTTAGGTTACACAATCAGATTGCGGTGTCTCCAAATAAATACCTGGGTACAGTGAGCTGTAATACCTGGGTTGGGCAAGCCAAAGAAGAAAGGGTGTGCACAGTGACCTCAGACCTCTGCTACAGCTGGGTGAGATCAGCTTGGGTCAAGCTGCCATTTTGGGTTTGCTGTTAGATGGCTGCTTCCACTGCTGCACTCTACATATAACACATCTGGTATCAAAACAGAATGAGGTGTAGAATAGAAGAACTTAAAGTACAACATCATTCCCTGACTCATTCTAATACTGAGCCTACTTCACCATCATAACAGATGACAAGTAATGTTGACATTGCTGCCAATTTTTGTAATAGGAAGGACCAATTTTATAAAAATATTTCTTTTACACTGCTGTGTGTTGTTTCTTGTTCTCATAACTAAATGTATTTGATTTAGAAACAAAAGATTTATGCAATTATTCAATTATGTAAAGACAAGAAGTGCCTTGAAACCCAAAATACATCACAATATTTTTTTATATTGGGGGGACTCCAATGTCAAAAATTAAGCAGCGTTAGATGAGAGTTTAACACTTGCCCAACAAGAACAGTGATTTTATAATCCAAAATTCCTTCTCTAGTTACCTCCCTTGATGAATAAGTTGATAAAACTATCCTTAGTAACTTAACATCAGCCTAATGGGAAGCCTATAGGGTTAATGAATGGCCTTGTCCTTGGGTTATCGTATCACAAACTCATCTAAATTAATTTTGCCATTCTGACAGACCAATGGAGAGCTGATGGTGTGGGGCTTGAGGGACTGCTAAAAAAGTAGAGTTCTCATTTTACTGCGGAGAGGGATGGGTCATAATTCCAATGGAGGCACATTGCAAAGTTTTCAGATTAATAAAAGAAAACCTCAAATCCTCAAAGAGCAAACAAACAAAACCCCCACATCTTTTGATGATTCCTGGATATTCAATGAGCTTCAAAAACAGCATACTGCATTATACTTCCAGTACTTGCAATGTGGAACATCATTATCTTGAAGTAAATATGAGTTTGTTTTCATTAAGTTCCTACACTTTTATATGGCATAATGAAACCACATATGAGAAAACCTCAGAATTCCTCCAGAAAATTTCAGGAATAAATAAAGGAAGCATTACACTACCAAGAGACCACAATGAATACCAAATACTTCAACTATTCTTTAATTCGATAAGAAATATTAACAGGATGTACACAGACAATTTACTGGGGAGTTCTGAAAGAAAACAACATATGCAAAAATAGTTATTTTTTACTAGCAGGAGATTGCTAAGGCTTCCAAAAGAGCTCTGTACAGGAATAGTGTTTGGTATTTAATGGGAAGAAAAAAAATTATCCTGGGTCTTCCATTTTCCTGCCTGTGAAGAGACAGGAAGGTGGCCAATGGGGAAAAAGGGTTGGGAGAAGGCAAATCACTCAGAGATGAACAGGTACAAACTAGAGGTGAAGGTCATGTTTGCTGCCTACCTCTAATTAGAGCAACACTTCTTTGAAGACTTTTCTTTCTTCCTAGGACTAAACCTTTGTTTAATGTCCCTAAACAGCCATCAGTTTTGTGCTGGACTGTTGTAACAGGCTTGTGGTCTCATTGCCAGCAAAAATGAAACTAAGATCCAAATACTGGTAATGACATCAATTTTGGAGCTGTGCCCCACCTCACATGGTAAACTAATTGCTCAGTTTGTAATTATTCAAAGCAGGGTCTTGGATTTCAAAGGATTCAAATTCCTGGAAAATAATCTGGGGAAATAATTCAGTCTTGTTTCAAATGATGAAAAATTGATACAGAAAATTATCATTTTGTTGCTTTTCTTGCTATGCATGATAAAAAATAGTGGACTCTTCCAGCATGATACGGACTATATTTCTCTCACATCTTCTTTCATTGTGTTGCTGCTGCTTACAATGAAAATAACTATAATGAGACAGTACCTCTGGAAACTGAAGGATACATAAACAACTGCAATAATTTTTTTTCAAGTCAAGTTTTTTACAACTTTCCTTTTTTCAAGTTAATATTGTCACTGCACTTACTATGGAAAAGGAGATGCAGAGGAATGAACCATGAAGAAGAGTGAAAATATGATGAATTAACTGAAGAAATTAGTTTTTCATAACTTACAAAGATGACAGATATTCTTTAGCTCAGAAGAGTACTAGTTTGCCAGTGTGATATAATTTGCAAATACTTCATAACCATTTTGAAAAACCATTTTGAAAAAAGACAACTAACTATATGTAAAATGTTATGTCTTCTGCTGCTTAAGAAGGAGAGAAAGATGTTCCAGGAGACAGAAATATGACTACTAACAGTAAAGACAAAAATAGAATCATTGAGCAGAATGATTGGGCAGATCATTTTTTTTCCATTTTGGCATATGCATGAATATGCTCTTAAAAAATACAACAGTAAAAAAAATAAGTGGATTACTTGGTTCTCCAAGATAGCATTGGCCAGCTAAATCACAGAAAACACCTCACAGATACGTTAGAAGCCAAGGACAATCTTTAAATTAAGCATTAAATTAGCTGGCATTGTAAGAGTAGAGATAAAAGTGAGAAAAACTCTAACATTGACAAATTGTCCTTGAGACATTTGCTGACAACTTTCAACAGCAAAAAAAATTTCCTTGGTTCTTGTAAAAATGTTTACTGTATTTGTATACTTCCTGCCTGCAACCCAATTAACAGTACCACCTGTGATTTGTCTGTATGAGGGTAAACCCAGCCCAAAGGTTGGATTTTCTTTGTTGTGGGGTTCTGTTTTGTTTATAAAGGGTTTTCAGTTGTGCATAAAAGGGTTTTTGGTTGGAGGGGGGGAGAGGGTGTTAGGAGTGGTGGTGATCAAATACCATTACCAGCACAACTGTGTTTTAGTATTTACATGTATATTTAAGGACATATACATATTTAATAACCTACATATTTTCCCCTCCAATATGCAGAAAACTGCTTCTTCTAGAAGTTCCGTTATCCATTGATGTAAGTTCCACATGGCAAAATAACTCTTAGGTCAAAGCTTAATTCAGTTATGTAAACGAAATTAAAAAAATAAGAACTGCAGTCTTTCCAAATGAATGAATAACAAGAGCAGAATGTCTTCTGTCGTCTAGAGAAAAGTATAAAATTCTATTTGCCTTCAAACTTACACATTACATACAAAGAATAATTTATGCAACTTAATAATTTACAGCATAATGATGATTTGTAAAACTGAATCATTGATGAAAGAATGCTAGTCTTTAAAGGAATACTAAATGAGAACATTCGCTCCTGCATGCAGCAGTTTCACCTTATTTACAGAATTAATACTAGAATCAAACTTCCTTCTTAGTAATTACCCCAGGAGAAGGCTCTTCTCAATAAATAAGAGGCTGTAACTGCCTGTAAAATAATGTCTACTTACACAACAAAATATATAATGCGCTGTCGGTGTTTTCTTTTTCCTACTCCCCACTGTTCACCTCCTTCCACTGTTACCATTGATGCCTCTTTTTCAGATTTGCTCTTTACACTTCACTCCATGCATTCAGTCTTTAATGAAAGTATAATTTACCCTACTTCATAAAAATAAGTTTTCTTATGGATTACTTGTGACTCAGTTCACCACAAGATCATATGCATCAGAAGCAGAAGAATATAAAATTTCACTTGGGAGTATTGGCAAAATGTATGTGTTGGTATATACAGTCATTGCACCATGAACTTTATCTTTGATAAACAGGCAAAAGAGTAGAAAATATGCCCTGTTCTGGGACCACCATCCCTGGGAGTGTTCAAAAAATGTGCATACCTGTCAGCTGGGGATATGGTTTAGTGGTGAAAAAGACTGTGCCTGGTTAATGGTTGGACTTGATAGACTTAGACTTGAGGAAAAGACTTAGAGGTCTTTTCTAACCTTGACAATTCTATGGTTCTATGATTTAAAACCAATCTATTGGTCTGGAAATTTTTCTTAATTCTTGCTGTGTATTCATTTATATGGATGAGAAAATGATAGCACAGTCGTCAGCTGATACATCTCCCCATATCTGAGGAATGGAAAGACGTAAACAAGCAACAAACTCTTTTAGAACAGGATCTCTGTGTGTTCTATCCTTCCTGTCCATTCTGTTTGGTTTTGTTTGTTCATTTGAGGGAAGACTACAAAGAGAAACCTAAAGGCAGTTGTTGTGATCTGGTTTAAACCCAAAAGAGCAAAGAAAATTAAGTCTCTGTGTATAAACTGGAAAGAACTTTGAAGGTTCAAAATATGCCCAGAAATGAGATTAAAACCAAATGAGTTTAGGTGCTGGTGCCAAAAAATTGGTATGTTTTATTTAATGGTAAAAGAGGCAAAGAGAAAGAACGTGAAAAGAAAGAAAGAAAGAAATAGTGAAAGAAGTGTGTGTAGGGGCATGGAGGGCAGGGAGAGGTGACAGGAGTCAGGTGGAAGCACATCACTTATCCGAGGGTCCCAAGGATGTCTTGTTGCTTCCCTCCATCTGGTCTGCTGGTGATGACGGTCCCCCATCACCCCGCCACGCTGCACCACGCCACACGTGGCCACATGCTGAAGAGTATAGAATTCCGTGGATTAATATACGTTTCGGCCCAGGTGGGAATACCCACGTGTCTCCTTTGCAGTGGGTCAGTTTGACACAGTGTCCCTTGCAACACTGAGGGTTTGTTGTGTCATCTCTGGTGTAGGGTCTGGGGACCTTTTTGTGGGGGCCTTTGATGGGCCATGACACCCCTTCTGCTGTCCTTCATGTGGATCTTTCTCCCCTGGTGGAGGGGCCCCTCGGTTGAGCTGGTCTGCACAGTGGAGGATGGGTGGTCACTGCGCCTCTCACCAGAGGATTTTCCAACACACACCCAAAGCCTCTCTCCCCACACACTTTGGTTTGAGGGTCTGTTCCAGCCTGGCAGCTGATAGCTCTGGGGCTGTGACCTCCACTCCTGAGGTGTTAAGCTTGTGCTTTGAGAATGTCCCCAGCCTTGAGTTGTTACTTTATCTTATCTTCATCAGGGAGCAGCCCGGGCCTCTCAGAGCTCCATTTAGGGTGTGGTAGTCTTGTCTGCTGCTTTTGTAATACAGTTTTGCTGTAAGTCTTTCATGAAAATGTTTACGTCATAAACTATAATGTTTAAGTCATAAACTATAATATTTCAGTCTCTGACAGCAGTATTCACAGATTTCTCAACACTGTCAAGTCACAAAAAAATAAATACAGGATGTATCCATGATGATACATCTTTTGAGTATGCAAGCTTGCTTGATCCCAAGTGGCTGGGCTCACAACATGCTTGCAGAACTACATTAAAGTAAACATGCATTGGCCATTTTTCTGAGATTTTTCTGGAAAGTATCTATGTGCTAATGAAAAGAGAAATGAGAGGGTGTGGTAGAATCTGGTTAAAACAACACATAAAAAAATAAAACGATATACTGAACCTTGAGTGAGGTTGTAGCAGAAAAGGTGTCTGAGGTCAAGGATGTGCTAATTAAGGCATTTAGTTAAAAATTATACATGAGATAAATGGAAACAAAGGATATTTACTTCCCTTCCCACATGCTATTACATGCTGCCCAATCATAGTAAATAAAAATAAACCAGTTTGCTGAATTCTATTTTATGACAGCATTGAAGTTTAATTTACCCTCTCACCCTTCTTATTGAGCAAAGATAGTCCATCTAAAGAAAAGATATGAAAAAATTATACCCATGTAATCAAAACTTATAGTTAACTACAGCAGTCATTCTGAAATGTTTTATATTTATATAAGTCCTCAATTTCCACTTTTAAATAAATGCATTAATTTCATCTTCAACACAGCTGGATGAGGATGTTAGCTCCAAACGACTCCTGATTTAGTTTTTTCTCTCCCAGAGTGAAAATCCTTGGCAACTGGGCCAGTGGAACATAAACTATTGTTCAGGTCCCCAGTAAATTATTTGAGTATCCAGAGACTACACAGCATAGCCCACTAAAAATCAGACTGCTTTGAAACATCAAGCAGCCCCCAAAAGGAAGAAGAATTTTTCAGGAAGCTATCATTTGGAGTGACTTATCCTCCATCATTTCTGTTACCCAGCTCCTACCTGGGATTGAAGAACTGAGTAGGAATGAAACAGAATTAACATTTGAAAGAATAGCTGATATAGCCATTATATTAATCATAAACATCATCCCAAAGTGTCAATGTTAAAACACATCTCCTCAAAATTGTACTTTCAAATGCGTTTTTTAACCAAATATTTTCCCACAACGAATTCTTCACTGAATAAACCAGTTACAGCCAGCTCAACAAAGGATGAAATTACAGCCTTTCTTTATGCTCTCACAACTGATTTTCCCCCGAAGCATGCATCCCTGAGTGCATCAAGCCCAGGGAAGCAGCACCACACAGCAGGCTATCATATCATGCAAACGTAAGAAAGCTAATGATTAAACAGCATGCCCTCTCACAATACAAATACATGAAAGAATAGAATAAGCATAATATTTTCTCTGCCTGAACGATTTATAATTGGAAGCAAAAGAAAAAGAAACTTCATTGTGTAACCAGTATTTGGTAGTTTACAGAAATGTTGCACTACACTGGCAAATTTAATTCACAATTTTCTATGAAAATATGTCTTCCCTAGTGGTTGTGAGCAAGGTGATAATACAAAATATAATGAGGAACAACTGATTTCATGTAGTTCTTTAAGAGACCCTCTACTCCCCCTTCCTTAGCGAGTTTTTACCATTCAAAGAATATTCAAACCAAAATGGTATAAGCTGCTGGTTTCACCTTGGGGATGGAGGGCATACTAGAAGTTACTGGTGAATATTAACACATTGAACTGTTATATAGTTAAAAAAAAAGTGTAGTCCCTATGAGAACATAAATTGTGAGCGACATGTCTCAATTCTACAACACAAATTCAAAAGTAAAAGGAACTAATCAATACTGAATATCTTTGCAGATTTCACAGTATTGTAGAATCATAGAAAGGCTTGGCTTGGAAGTGATCATAAAGATCATTTTGTTCTAAGCCCACTGCTAGATCAGTTAGCTCAGGGTGGCATCTCTGCTGGATGACATAATTGGATTTAGAAAGAAAATGATGACACAAAAGAGACACAGACATAGCTGACACCTATGATGGCATTGTCTGCTATAATACATTTATTTAGTGTATAATTTAGCAACTAATCATTTATATATAGAATTAGATTATGGGTATTCGTGGGAAAGATAATAAACTGAAGTTGCACAGAAACCCATTCAGTAAAGCACATAGTTTACAAATCTGACACATTATGAGATATTTAAAAACACTGTTCTTAAAATTAACATATCAAAATCTGCTCAAGCTAACCCACCAGAAAACAGACTAGAAGCTAAGAATTACAAATTTTGAAACCTGAATCTGGCAGCCACATATTAAAACTATTCTGTCAATTCAACTGCAACCAGGCTTTTTATTTAAGCAATCTTTATAATCTACACACAATAATGTCTATAATTTTCTTAATAGCACTTCCAGCATACAAATGAAGACTCACAGTCACATGAATTTCCAGACGGCTGGAAATCCCACAAGGCCAGAGGTCATGTTTCTATCCAAAGGGACCTGGACAGTCTAGAGAACTGGGCTGACATGAACCAAAAGTCCAACAATAGAGAGTTCAACAAGACATTAATCTGCAGAGGAACCCTATACACTGGCATAAGCTTGGGGACATCCAAATGTAAAGTAGCTCGGCAGAAAGAAGGACCTGAAGGTGCTCTTGTACATACAAGTTGAACAAGAGCTAGCACTATGTCCTTTTGGCAAAGTGGGCTAGTGGCATCCTGGGTTGCAGTAGGAAGAATGTTGCTCCTAGGTGGAGGAAGTTGATCCTTCACCTCTATTCTGCACTGGTGAGGCTGCATCTGGAGTGCTGTGTCCACTTCATAGAATCACAGACTCTTCTGGATTAGAAGGGACCTCCAGGTTCTCCCTAGCACAGCAAGGACATGTACAAACTGGAAAGAATCAAATGAAGGTTCACAGATGACTAAGGGACTTGTCATCTCACTTGAAGAACATGTAGTGATTAGACCTAGTAACTTTGTAGACTTGAGACTACTGAAAATCATAATACTAAATATTTCAATATTAAAATTAAAATAAACATTAACTACATTACAAATATATGTAATAGATGTTCATGAAATTGCAGATATTTACATCTTGATAATGCAATCAAAACTTGTATTAATCTTCAAATGTAGTATAAGCTGCTAAAAAATGGAGAGAAACAGTGGTATTGATCCTGCTTCAAGCTACAAGTGAGTTGCTATTTTGCTCAAAAATAGCTTGTCTTTTCTAAAAACACATCAGATATTCCAGATGCACACAGCAAGACTGAGCTGATACATTTTGAGGATACATTCTTAATACAGTCCTTCATCTTGAGAAAAGGTGCTGTCATTTTGCAGTCTATGACTAGCCAAGAGCTTCCATGTCTGCAGCAGAAAAAAGACTTTCCTAGTGCTTCATAGAGAATTGTCTAAATTCATTGTTTTCATATTTCATCCTTTTCCTTTAACATTTGAAACATGAAAAACAATTGATCATGGTATGCAACTTTACATAAGTAATTTGACATGTTCTTAATAGATACCCTGATATTCCTGAAGTTGCTTGTTAAACAAAGCCACAGACTCTTAATTTACAAGACTTCTTTCCCTAAGAGATTCCTTCACAATTCAGGTCCTTCTTAGGCAAATTTTACTCTGTCCAAATACCACAAATTTCAGTAACCCAAAGCTGCAATGAAAATCAGAATTTATAAGCACTCTTTTTTATTTCTTCCCTCAGCGGGCAGCCATATAACTATGGCATTCACTGTGTGGTCTTTGATCACAGGATAACAGAAACTGCATACTGTGCTAAGCAGATGCATCAGAAAGAACCAGTATGCTGTTTCCTCCCACTCTTTGATCATCTTGATAGATTGCAGATTTAAAAAAAAAGTGTTTGGAAAGTCATTGCTAACTCCAAACACATTTAACTGACTTCATTAGCCAAATAATGACTGTTTAAGGAAACACATTAGAAACATGAACAGCAACAAACAAGAAAGAAAAATTCTACTCAAAAGAAGTTATAAAACCTAGGAAAGACAAAAGAAAATTCCTGTTTGCTTGGGTTTTGGGGTGGTTTTTCTTTTTGGTGTGTTTGGTCAGGTTTTTTGCTTGTTTAACTTAGGCTATGATTTACTACCTTTATTACCTAAGATTATTGCAATTCATTATTTCTGTTCATGGTTAAATTTAATGAATAAAATATAATGCTATACAGGGAGAAACAAGACTTAACACTACATTAAAATAGTCATCCTTATGAATTTCTCTTAAGAATTGTTCTTTACAAGTTTTCTTTTATCTACTTCAAATGGAAAGACAAACAGAAAGAAACCAAGTTCACATATATTCCTTTCTTCAATGCTAAGGATCCTATTCTTCACATGTTCTATCCCAAAACGTCAGGTCCCAATATATGAGGAACTTGCAATTCATTAATCCAAACATTTGTTTAATCTATTTGTACCTATACTTTGAGACAACACAATATTTTATCAGACATACATACACACACACACACACATGCAAAATATCAAAAGGGTCTCACTGGAGACCTATGTTTTAAATGCAGAAATATGCACAGCTGTAATTTTTGAAAACAGCTACTTATTTCTAGGTATGTTCACAGTCAACATCTTCATGCAATTCCCTAAATATTTTATCAAAAACTCTTTTGCTATTGCCCCTACCTGCCTGCGTGACTTCTGAGCTTCTTCTTTCTCAGCTTCTTGATTATGGATGAGCTCAAAGAAACAGATTGCTATTCATGCTCTAGATAAGGTCCAGGTATGGTTCAACTGTTTACAAAATGCATGCAACCTTGTGAAAGGCAGTATTTTCTTTTCCATAGTTTTTTTTTGTGTTTTCCTCTTTCCTAAAGGGATTGCTATTTCTTTCTGGGACACAAGGTACAGCAGTTACAGCAGCTATATTTCAGATGCTACTGAAGAAAATACCTGTTCTAATATTTCCCATATTCAAATTAGTACTTACAGAGTTTAAATCATTTATTTGAGATTCATTGGAGCCACTATATTGAAGGACTGCTCCTTTCATTTCACTGGCCTGAAACATGAAAAATCCGGATTTGTACATGAGCTAAGAATATCTTCTTACATAGAAGTCTACCTAAGTGAATGCCTTATAAAACAGTTTAGTGTGAATTCACAGTTCTACTCATATGAACTAAGCCAATTGATTTTCACCAACACTAATATAAAATTATTTAGACTTTATACTTTTCATGCTCACATCTCACAACAGGCTTGGGAAGTCACTGAAACAATCATATACGTATAACCTTAGGGAGTGTCACATTTTCTTCTGAGTACAGGGCATTGCATTTCCTCTACTCTGTGTCAACCCATTATTACATGTTCAAATATCATAGCCTTTGGTTCCTTATTTGCTTTCTAGACACCTTTATAATGTGTCAACTGGTATTCCAGGGTTTGGTGTTTTTCTTTTCAGCAATAGGAAAACCTGCTCCCTTGCCTTATTCCAGGAGTGTAGGTGACCTATAAGTTTTGATATTTCTTGTCTAAGCAGATTTGGTTTTGGGTAAAACAGAAATTAACCCAGACTCCTACAGTAAAATTCCACAGTGTAAATGTTGAATTGCTTAATGTTCTGTAGAAATAATCTAGTGTTTCCACACTATCTCTTAACTCACTAGGAAGGTCTCCTATAATATAATCAAGTTAAACTTCAATTTAGTTTTAATATTGGCTCCTATAACATTTGTCAACAAATTTAGTACTTACTGATATTTAGATGATGTAAAAACAAAGAAAAGATGACTGTCTTTTACCAAAGGCTTTTTACTTCCCTAATTACACTTATTCAATTACTTGTAATAGGGGGGAATAAAAAAATCTCTATTAACTAACAAAAAAAAAAAGCTTCAGAACTTTCAGTTACAGAGTTTGGGCACTGAGATGCAATACTATAACAATTAGGCATTTTTGACATCATAACTCTGAGTACATCACATTTCTTTAATAATACATTACTACAGCTTGATAACATACAAAATTCATTCTTTTTAGCCAATTTCACAGACTATTCTCACCATCATAGAAATCACTAGATTGAGCTTAAGACACCCCTGACAGACAGAAGACTGGGAGATGAAGAAAATGAAAGTTGAAGGTGGGAAAAATAGAAAAACATAGAATCAGGGAGGGGAAGGATTAAAAAAAAACAGTGTGGGGGAGATGAAGAAATAAGGCTATGCTCAGTTTTGGTCTCCATTCTTATACTACCTTGCAAACTTTTTTTTTATTTAATTTTATAAAAAATAGGTAAGTTGGATCAATTTGCTTCATCTATTCCATGCTAAGTAATCTAGTGTGAACCTCAAGTTTGGTTGTTTTATAGGGGTTTCTTTTGGGTTCTGCTTGTTTGTTTGTTTTGTTTGGCACTTTTTTTCCCCCTATTTTTTTATTTTTTAGTCAAAACATGCAGGTTTCTGGGAAAGTTTTATTACGGTTAACATAAATTCAAGAGGAACAAAGCAGGAGAAATACTTTAGCAAACAGCCACTCACCAAGCACCCACAGTATTCACACAGTTCACAGAACTGGCATTGTCTCTCTCGAGCCAAAATTAGAACAGGACAGCAGGACAGGTGCCGATTAATAATTTTAGCTAAAAATGCCCCAGTAATCCAACACTTTACCTTTCCTCCCTGAAAAGCATGAAAAGTTCTATCGTCCTAATAGCTTGAAAGATATCTGGAAATTCACAGAACTTCTGTAAAATGGAAGAAATAGTTTCCATCGTGAAATGTTTTTATTCCTCTAGACCAGCTCAATCAAGTAAACCTAAGAGATGCAATTGGACTTGGAAAGTAAAGCCATAGCTTTATCCCTAGTTCTCTTTGCTGTCATGTCCACTGACATTCACTATGTCTTTCTTAGTGAATAGTTTATCAAACACAACCAAAATTGAAAACAAAAAAAAGAAAATCAAACTACTTTACTGATAGCCATAGACTTTGAGCAGTCTACAGGCTTTGAGGGGTGTAAGTGATAGCATCATTTAAATTCATTTTACAGAGTAAGAGCAGATTGATAGTATTGCAATTCAAAACTGGGAAATTCTGCACTATCAAATTTTGTCTTCATATTAAATACTTTATCTTTCCTTCCATGCTTAATATGTGGGGTGTTGCAAATATGAAACCTTTCCCAATCATCATTGAAAACCCTGGCTCATCTGCTTTTTTTAGTCATAAATAATGAACCAGTTTGCATGATTAATACAGGAAGAAGACTTTGTACAAGCTGCATAGTTTAATTGAAGCATAAATCATGCAGCTGGTTATAACTTAGAACTATTATAATAATAAATGATTATATTTTCTCTACTTGTTTTGCATGCTTAATATAAAACTAAATTAATGCTCATGTGGTAGCCACTACATACCGTTGGTTGTAATCAGCTGCCAAGATGCTATTAATCTAGCTGACAGGTGGTTCAGAAAGTTGAAGTACCTATGCTTTTTAGAAATAATTATTAGTGAAAATCCACTGAGAATCCTATGTTCAGTGAATAATTTGAAGCCTGTGGTTAATTCTAAGCATAAAAGTACTCCTACTGTTTCAGCATTGACCCAGACACACGGATAACTCCCTCCCTCCATATGTTTGGAACCGTTATTTAATGATTTGGCAGAAAAAAACCACTGATTTACTCTTGAAATTCAGTTTTTGGAATCAGCTTTATTTGATTCCAATCCTTGGAATATTATTGATCCAAAAACTGCCACAAGGTGTGTTTCAAAATCGGCCCTACTTTGTGACAATTTCATGGGGCTTTTTTAGCAATTAAAAAAAAAACAAAAAAAAACCCACAAAACAAACAAAAAAAAAAAACCACAAAGAAACCCATACCAAATTATCTGCCCTGGGAATTGTTAAAGAAGGAAATTCTTGACATTCACCCGCTGTATTGCCCGCTCACTTGGTAACTTTTCTTCTAAGTGCAGATATCTCACACAGAGGAAAAATCACTACATTTACAGAATGACAAATTCCTTCCTACTACAGATAAGCTTCTATAACCATGCAAAAGTCTTGCTTAGAAAAATGTTAAGAACATTTTTTTTTTTAATAATTACATTCATGTTTCACACGAAAAAACCCAAAACAACAAAGATTATCCTCCAAAGCATTTCAAATTTTTATATGTGCTTATTAGTGTGTGCTTACTGGTGCTACCATATTGTCTGTAAGGGTACGCAGCCAATCTTTCAAGTTTGTTTCTTGCCTTCATCAAAGTAATGCCAAAGATCTTGGACAGGAAAAACCTGAGAATTTTAGAAGAATTCCCAAATTTTCCTCTTTCAAGAAGACAGGTAAGTGAAATAACAACTGTGGTATGTTACCCTTGACTGGACACCAAATGCCCAACAGGCCACCCTATCTCTCACGTCCTCAGCAGGACATTGGGTGGGAGGTGGGAGAAAATAAGATGGAAAAAAACCTCTCGTGGATCAAGATAAAGGCAGTTTACTAAATAATGGTCACATATATGAAAAAAAAAGGAGAAAAGTTTTTTTGCTATTTCCCACCAGCAAGCAATGCTCGTCCACTTCCCAGGAAGCATGGTTTCAGAATGTGTAGCAGTTGATCTGGAAGGCAAATATTGTAAATATGGAATGCCCCACTTCCTCCTCCTTTTTCTTTACTGTTGTATTTGAGCTGACATCATATGCTATGGAATATCTGGTCTGACTGGGTCAGCTTACCTGATTGTGTCCTTGCCCAAGATCTTGTCCATCCGCCAGACTACTGCTGAAGAGACAGTGTTGGTACTGTGCCAGCACTGGTCAGCAGAAGCCAAAACTGGCATGCGTCAAAACATTCCTAGCTATTAACACACAGCATTGTGAGGAATCCTATGGGAAAAATAACTCCAAAGTCATGTACCTGTGTTAGTAACAATACTCAGTTAAATTAAAAGCCCTAAGTCCTTTTTAAAAGGCAAAGGAAGAAATTCAAAATTCTACAACTGCTAAAACACAGAAACACACGCTACATTAATTTTGAGGACTTGGTCTCCTTTTTTAAGATTCAAGTTAGGCTGGACTGCAAAGGTTAAGTAAGACCAATTCGAACTTAAACACCATGACTTATTAATTGCATGACAATACCATCGCAAATAACAGCTATCTTGATCAGCTTGGTAATATTGTGCATGATTTCTGCAAAGCTCATTCCTCAGTTTTCATCCAGTCCAATCAAAATAAGCTGAGAAACAGTGGGTGGCTACCCCTACTTTCTAGCTTTTTGCTTAAGGTACCTCAGACAAAAATCTGCTCCTTTAAAGACAGCAGCCTTTTGTTTTTTTCAAGAAGCATGAAGAAATGTCAGGAGTTCACCTCGGGATGTCTTATAAGGATACCACTGTTAGCTAGTGCTGAGTTGTCAAATAATGTGCTGCATATACCCCTCCTTTTAAGGAAAAGAAAATAAAAAATTAAGCTCCAAAACCACTAAAAAATCTAGAGTATATCTATTCCAGCACACAAAACTTACTAAGTCTGAGGTGAAAAAGGTTTTCCTTCCAATATTTTTTAGCATCAAACACAAACTTCCCAGTGACATTTCTCACATTTCTGTCAGGGGTAAGGCCTTATGTTACTATCCTTTTTACAGGATCACTAAGGACCATTCATAGGGCAACTGTCCACACAGAGCAAGCAAACCTTATAACTCTCACTTGGAGCCTTCTTTCCTCATAAGCCTAATGCACATAAATCTTAAATAAAGGAGATTTCATTGACCTTTTCAAGTCCTTTCTAACCTCATCTCCAGTTTATTATTACATGAGAAGTGCTATGAGTAAAAGAACTACCTAACTTAAGCTTAGTGATTCAAGACTAGTAAAAAATCCCCAGCAATAAAAACAACAAACAAACAAACAAATAGAGTTGTTTTCCAAACCTTCCTATGACTACAGTTCCTTTTATGTAGGTTTCTTTGGTGAATTATAAGGACTTCATTCTACTGATCTTTATTCTTTTTTATCAAAATTGAATAAAGTAGTAATATGAAATTGCTAAAAATAAACTAACATCCAAGCATGGGACAAATAACACTCTACACACAGGTCAAAAATGTCTACTAAATTATAACACAGCAATTGGATAGAACTAAAATCCCTTTTTTAAAGTCACATCCTTCAGATATCTGGATTATAATGTTGCCTACAATCCACTTTCTAGATTATTATTACATCATTTAATACATAAGAGACATAAAGGAATATTTGATGAGTGGATTGAAATACTGATAGAAATACTATAGACTTTTAAATATGCTTATAAAATAGAGCCAACAACCAAAGGGATGATTTCACAAATGAAATCACTATCATGACTAACTTATTAACTTCTAAAAACACTGACAGTCTACCATAATTGATGAATGTGGAAAGTTTCCAGAACATATTTCCAGAATATATTATTTTCTATAACTGCCTTCAGTTACAGGGACAAGAAAATATAGGACGATCACTTTCAACTTTCAACTTATTTTGTCCAAACTTTCTCATGTCATATATCTATTGACTGAATAATATCTGAATAGTAATTACAAATTTTCAGGCTTCAATGTCAACTTTTCCACAACATTCACTGGCATAACATCAATTTAAAAAAAAATATATTTAACCATACTTTCTTCGAAAAGATAAAAATATCCCTGCAAGTCTTTAAAATTATCTGTGACTAGAATAAACTTATTTCCAGTTTATGTATGTGGAGTTGCCTACAGTGCATAATAAACTATGTCCCCATATTCTCAAAACCTAACTTATTATGTTATGGATAAAATTTGTTGAATTTGCAAGTGAATGTTGCATATGTAAACCTTCATATTAGATTTTGTGTGCATGAACTTTTGCATGTATTGTCATTGATACATCCTTTGTAAGCATCATCACAGGGAATATGGCCACATTTTTATAGCATCTATCATCTGATCAGCTTGCATATATACTACAGATAAGTAAGACTTCTCCAAATTAGCTATTGATCAAGTTGTAATATTTCTAGAATATCCCTTCAGAAAGTAATTAATTGGGTTTTACTATTTTCAGACCAACAGCATTTACTGTAAATTGTCCCAGTCTTTATTAACTCAGGTAGTCCAGATGAACTCCAGGGGCACTGCATGTTGCATTGTGACCTACCAAGTGCATTAAACAGAACCAGGCAGGGTCCAGATTATATTCTAAACCTCACAGCAATGTGAAACATGCATTAATTATGTCATGCTTTAGTTGTATTGATTGTCTAATCACTTAACACTGTAAACCTGTGCCAAATTCATGTTAACAAATTATTGTCAAAAAGGTCAATCTTGTATAGCAAATTAGGTGATATTCCCTGTAAGTGGCACTACTTAACCAAATTCATTTGGATGGATATATATTTATAGGCTCCTGTATTAGGAAACGGAGTGGTCTAATTTTCATTGAGAGTCCCTAGAAGTAGATGACTTGTGCAATCAGACTTCTTCTTTGGGCAATTAAATTTGTACTTAGATGTTAACTTCTGGAATGTCACTTTGAAACACCCTGGTTTGCATGCTACACCTTATTGGGCTTAGTCAAATTGACAGGTCATCAGATAGTGAGAAGAAATGGAATTTGAGATATAGACTTTACCTTTTCAAACGTTTATTAGTGCTCCCTGAACTTTTTCTGAGAATGCCAGCATTGGCAACAACCTCCTTTTCCTCTGGGTAACAAAGCCTGAGTAATTTTCTGCAATGTAAGGCTCTGCAAACAGTGAACAGTGTTCCTAACATCCAAGAAGAAAAAAAAGGGGAGCCAGAATTGCTCAAAAAGTATTTGAAAAATCTTAGTAAGATGCAGTAGAATTTACTAACATGAAATATCTGGGGGGAGGTAGGAGGAGAAAAAAAATTTCTCTTGTACCATAGAGAAAAAGGAAACAATAACAAAAGTCAATACAACACAAAAAGTTTTCACTTCCTTATAAAAATCAATTTAAGTTCCTCTGAAGCATGGTACATACAATAATGTTGATTAATGAAAGCTATGAAGCTCTAAGGACATATTTGAAAAACAAATTTCTACAGGAGGATTAAATCTGCATTCACTGGTACAACAGTTTTTATAAAGTATCTTCTGTAAGTGAGTGTATTAAAAAAGTAGGAGTTACAATAATAATTATACAGTTAGATAATACATTTATTCCATTCATTTAAATATTAAAAGTCTTGATCAATACTACATGAAGAGAAATATAGTTTCAAAAACATAATCTTTAGTTCAAGAGAGAAGGCTGTACCAAAAAGTTACCACTCCCAAATCCCATTTTCTTCTGAGAAATGGCAGCTGCAATATGTTGGAAATAAGGATAATTCAGGGTATCTTGGAAGAGTTTGATAACCTGATAAAAAGTACATGAAATCATCTTTTTGAAGTGCAGAAATCAATGTTTACTTTTCAAGGAAAGGGCCTACTTCAGCATAAATCCAAATTTTGTGAAGCAGTAGCTGTAATAGACAATAACTTTTTTATGGAATTGTGAATTGTTTATTTCCCAAATTTTATCCAGGTATCTAAGTCATTATTATTTGTATAATTAAAAGCTCTCTTTGTTTTGTAATAAAAGCTGCAGAAAAATCAGGGTATTAATACAATAAAATAATGTAATAATTGTAATAACATTGAGAAGAAGGACAAGAACAAATTTCCTCATAATTTGATTGTGAAAGTAAATTAAATTAGGATATAAAATGTACTTGCAGGCAAAACAATTCTATACTACAGAAACCAAGGTATTTGCTGGAGCAATTCTGCTATGAAGAAAGGCTGAGAAAGGTGGAAAAGTTCAGTTTGGAGAAGAGAAGGCCTCAGGGAGACCTTACTGAGACCTTTCAGTACAGATAAGTGTGGCTTATGATAAAGACACAGACACCTTTTGTCAAGGTGTACTGTAGCAACAGTACGAAAGGCAGCATTCCTAATCAATTTGTATTGGACACGAGGAAGAACATCTTTTAAGATAAAAGTGGTGACAACGCAGGGCTGGTTGCCCAGAGAAACTGTGTTCAAGACCAGGGTGGATGGGGCTTTGAGCAAACTGGTGTAGCAGAGGGTACCCCTGCTCATGGCAGGGAGTTGGAACTGAGTGCTCTTTACAGGTCCATTCTCACTCAAATCATTCAACTATTCTATGACTTCTTGTAGTAAAGAAGTGATTTGTTTGATTTTCATAGCTAAAGACTAAAAGAATATGAAAAATGAGCTTTCTTAAATAGAACTTAAGAGAAACAGATATCGTTTTAATGAATTCCCTGTCAAGAAAGCACCAAGGAAATTTGTAACATATATAGGGTTACACACAAGACTTCAAAACTTGTAAGATACTTTTTCTTCTTTAGTCCTAAAACATGATTAATTTAAAAAAAGTCATAATCATTCTCTAGACACATTCTGTGGTAATTGGTATGTGAACCACAGTTCTGTTTTTCCTGTTAATATACACTCTAATTGATTTTTAAAAATTAGAAATGTAATAAGCTATAATCAAGCTAAAAGGTTTTATTTCTATTTATGTCTGTGGTGGATTGACTTTGGCAGACCACCGGGCCCAACCCAGCTCCTCTCTTATTCTTCCACCTCAACAAAGGAGAGGAGAAAAATTAAACCAAAAAGCTTGGTTTATTTTGTTGGTTCACAATAAAACCAGAAAGATCACTTACTGATTACCATCACAACCAAAACCAAAGCAACCTGAGGCAAAATAATTTAATTTACTGGCAACTAAAAGTAAAGCAGGATGCTGAGAAACAAAAGAAAAACGAAACCACATTTTCTCCCACTTCTCTCCTTTCCCCCCCACCTCCCCCCCATCCCCACCAAGCAGCACGAGGGGATGGGGAAACCTCTGGATGATTGAGGTCAGAAAGGACCTCCTGAGATCATCTGGTACAGCCCTACTCTGCTCAGACAGGGACCCCTATAGCTGGTTGCACAGGATCATGTCTAGGCAGCTTTGAATATGTCCAGTGATTGACTCTACACAACCTCTGTGGCAGACCTGTGCTCAGTTATCCTCACAGTAAAAAGTGTTTCCTGATGGTCAGAGAAAACCTTCTGTGTTGTATATTGTGCACATTGCCTCTGGTCACTACTAAAGAGAGAACCAATCTCCACTGCCTTTGTAGCCTCACTTCAGGCATTTTATGCACATTGATGAGATGTCATGGAGTCTCCCCTTCTTCAGCCTCAACAGTCCTTGCTCTCTCAACCTTTCTTTGAAGCCAAGATGCTCCAGTCCTTTTCTCAACCTTGTCACCCTTCCCTGCGACCCTTCCCAATTTGTTCATGTCCTTGCTGTTCTCGGGAGCACTGAAGTGAACAAAGAGCCCCAGGTGCAGCCTCACCAGTGCTGAGTAGAGGGGAAAGATGACCTCCTTTAACTCAGGGACAACACCCCTCTTACTGCAGCCCAGCATACACAAGTTACACATTCAGCATTGAAAGTGCTTTTGTGAAAAATACAAAGATAAAGGTCAGCCTCTAGGTTTTTAGCAAGCTGTATGGATGAGGGCATATGTGCTTAATGTAGCATCTTATCCAGAGTAATGACAGAAGAATCATTGGGGCATGAAGCTATAACCTGTAGAAAGTTAATCACAATCATTAATCACTACACCGCATCCTTTTTTTTTGTTTTGTTCTTTCCAAGATGGAAGTGCTGACAGAAACAAATTTCATTGTTTGCTTACTGCATAAATTAAGTTCAAAACACCATCACACCTTGTTGGTGATGGGGGAAGAAAAGCTAAATAGTTGATTTTACTTAAAGAGTGAATGTCTCATGAATCTGTGTGTTTCACAAGATAAAAGAGCATCTCAAATCAAGGTTGCTGGTTGACAGCCAGATTAGACCAGCTAGCACCCAAATTTATCATTATACCATACTTCTAAAGTAAGACTGGTGATGAATATCCAGGTCATAACAGAAAGGTGTTCTAGTTGACAAACACATTCTTTAACTTCCTCAGTATTCTTACAATCAACAGCAGAGGACAAGGAAGAATAAAAATTGAAGTCTCAACATTCTCCTTGACAGGGGTGAACTGACTGTACAGAGACACTAAATTATCAGTACTGTTGCTATCCTGTTTTCTGAATAACAACAGGAATAAACTGCATGCTATCCTTGCATGGCAAAAAAACCCAAACCAACCCAAACTTGCAGTTTCTCATCTCTGCCAATCATCTCGTAGGAACAAAATTTATTTTAAAGAAAGAAATTATGCATAATTCTAAGTAGTAAGAAGGTCTTTTTTTAAAATAATTTTAAAAAGCGATAATGTAACATTGTAATGCTCATGCAGTTTTTAAAATGTGCTCCCTTTTAATTTCAACTTTAAAAGTTTTTGTTTTATGCAGCATGCAGTGGAACTTACAAAACAGGAGAAGGGGAGATTTATTTTCTTCTATGCATAAAGATGATTGTTAATTGCATTTCCTGAATGGTGCTCTGAACACCTTCAGAAAAGGGTTGTAGGGGAGCCTGTGCAGGAATTCTGGGGTGTGTTTATTGTTTGGTTTCTGGTTTTGGTTTTGGTTTTTTTTTTCTTTCCCATCCAGTGCACCAAATAAAAATCTAGATACATTTCATAAGCTAGGAAAATATGTTTGGATAATGGCATTGCCTAGAAGCATGTCCTCAGTCCACTATTGTGCCTGTGTTTCAAATAAACAAATGAATTTCAGAACAGGCCTGCAAATCAGCAGCACTGCTGTTTTTAAGTGAAGAATGAGATACTGCAATACCAGTTAGAACAATTTTCTTCCTCTCAAAATGTCACAAATATTTCACTCCCAAATTCTACTTATCTTGATAGAGCCATCTGTGTTTATGTTCCTAAAGTTACAGCACACTTCCTTAGTAGATCAACTTGGTCTGACTATTGTTTCCTTACTAAGCATCCTTAAGGAAATAGCTGAAGGAGGATTCAAAATAATTTTCCAAAGTGAATTCTAACATCAGTGATTGTGTTGACAACTAGCTAGGAAGTTAAAACTCCAGTGTTTAGATGTTCAAAAGTGGACCTAAATTTTTGCCTTTTATGAAGGTAAGCTACAGTGAATTATGGCAGCAGACACTCATCGCTACTTTTTTAATATGGTTTAGCTGCCTTTTGGCACTGGACAGCACTTTTTTCTCCCAGTAGTAGCCGTCATTCCTGAATTGGCTCAAGACACGGCGAGGCTGAGATGACTGCAGCCCTCTTCTCTTTGTTAGCTATTTCTAAAAGGTCAACTATAAACAGAAAAAGAACAAAACACTTCTTGGATCTACAGTTTCTATGGAGTTCAAGCCATCATATAAATCAATAAAGATTTACACCACTTAGTACCAAAAGTCATGCATTAGTTATAACATCTTCAATACATTTAGATTTTGCAATGTTTATATGAGGTCCAAAGAGAGATCACAATTGTGCAAACACATTAGACCTATGACTAATTTGTCACTAAATACGTAGAATTAAAAGGAGAAGATTTCTGTTTCCCCAAGTTCCTTAATTGTTATTTCAATTCCCATAATTAATTTCTTTCTTTCTAAACCTAAAAAAAAAAATATATATTTAACGTCTTTCTCTCAACACTGAGTTATACTGATCCATTCTGATATGGTTTCAGCCTCAGTTGGGGAGTGGGGAAGGGAAGCTGCATGGGGTAAAGAAAAACAAACAAAAAATTCAGAATTCCTGCTACATCACTGAAATCTCAATCTAAATAATGTGTAAAACGTATACAGAGGATAAAAAAGGACATACATAGTTCAAGGCAGATTAAATGCAGGCTGTTTCAGATGCCAATGATGTCTGTTTCCAATTCTGAAGGACTTTCACAGAAAGACGAATTTTGATATTATTTAAGAATATACACTTAAGTTTTCCATATAGAAATGTTTATGTTAGTTGAACAGTCTACTGAGCAACAGGTTAATATGAGCTTAAAGGAATTGTTTTGCACTTTATTTCAAATTTAGAAGTGACATCTCTGACATCAAAACATCACACAATCTGCAAAAAAAAGAATTCTGCAGTGGGTTTCTAAGGACTTTCCAGTAACTGCATGTGTCACAAAACGCATTCCAGAAAACAAAAGTTTAGATTTGCATGGCAAGGCTCAAGTGACAGGTATCAAAATATCTTGATTATTAAGGATGCTCTTTCTCAGAGGATTCAAAATTGAATAGGCTTACTGTTTCTTTGAAATCATCTTAAACATACATGGTACCATTGGACATTTGTAAAGGTAGGGCATGGATGTGGGTTTTCCAACACACAGTACATCAATAATTTGAGCTCTAAGTGCTTTTCCAAACCATTTTCCCAAAATTTTCAAGATTACAGTAGCTAGGGACCAGATGAGGACAATGTAAGAGCACGCTATTACAAAAGAAATATTAAACTTTTGCCTAAGTTTATATATAAACTTAAGATAATCTGAAAAATATTTATGATTAGACTTGTCATCAGATTTATCATTAGGAAGAAATAATCTCCAAAAATCTAACAGCTTCTTTTATGCATTTTCAATTTTCATTTGTACCACTAATTTCCTGCAATTATCTAAGATTTTTATCCAAGATAGGGACATGCTATCTTTGAGCTCTGCTACATGATACTAGAGCTGCCCTTACAGTATCTTTCTTTTGACTTCTACTTTGCTGCAGAGCATTCCAAAGTATTCAGTGATCGTTCATTAACTGTTAGACTGAGCATCTCTTGCATTCTTGCTTGTGGTACCACAGGACAGGTTGAGAAAACAAGGCCCATATGACAGCTAAGATGTGATCAGAAACTTCAGAGGACTAGTTCATAACAAAGGAAACAAGCCATCTGAGGAATTCTCAGATTTCTGTTCCTTGTATCCTCCGATGTCAGATCTATGTCAAGCTCTAAGTGATAGATTTTTGAGAGAAACTGAAAGAGTATCTTGTAATTTTTCATGTTTATATGCTAATTAAGGCAGAAGTGTAAAAAAGAAATTATTACAGAACTCCCTGTCACTAGAACACTATTAATTGCTATTCACATTAGCCTCTTTTAACCATCCAGGCACCACAGTGTTCACTGTGATTCGCTCTGAAAAATGAACCCCCAGCACCACAATACTGATTTTGCAACAAAGAAATTAGTTTCAGCAAATTTGTTAATTAAGCACAAATAGGAAATTTTATTTGGTTTCAGGAAGTTACATTTCTTATTTTAGTGTCCATCTTCTGCTTTCCTTAATATGAAGAATGAGAGGAAGTAACTGCACACAGTCTGCAAGTGAAAGCTGAAAGAGTAGGTTATAAGATACAAGTCTACAGCACTTTTCATACCTCTTCCCTTTTATTCTCATCTCCTAGCCATGCTAGTCCCTTTCCACACTATTGCCCTGACACCACAAGTCACCTTTCCACACATGTACATGTGCATGAAGCATTAGTCAAGCTCTTCCTAGAAAAAATTCCACCTTTAACAAGGTGGGAGGTCAAGATTCACAAACACATGGGAGTATCGCAGCTGGTCCTCTGCAGTAATAGGACTCTATTTATTTTTTATGTCTTCTTTTGTCTTCCAATTTCCTTTAGTCACCTGGGGCTGACTTTCCTCTAACAATTTTCTGCTTTTCCAGAATTTTGATATCTCAAGACTTGCCCTATGAACAGAAAACTGTGTAGGGAATATGTAATCCCAGACTTGTAAAAGCTGCAACTGTTACTTTATGGTGTAGATACATTTTGCTGTACAAAAGTAGTAAAATGCCTTTGAAATGGAAGCAAATAAAACCTGTGGAATGAGTCAGGGATCATAAACACAGGGACAGCTTTACTCACCCACCGTGTGTGATTCATTTTGTTGAGAGCTGACAACATAACCTGAACAGAAACCTTTTCCCTTGCAACAGTTGCTGTAGCATACCTGTTGAATTCCTAAAATATACAAATGCTCGGTTTTACACTTACGGTAGTTACAGCACAAAGCCATACAGATAATTTAAAGCTTTTGTTTCTTTGTGCACAGCTCTTTTGTTTGTTCTTAATTACTTCTGATGGTGCAAGTGTCCACAACCGTAAAAAATATCAGGCATGAAACACACAGCATCACATTTATGAATAGGCTGCTGCACTCGAATGCATCTTTCAAGTTTTCCTCCATGTGTTGTCATTTCTAGCAGCATAAACACACCTGAGAGGGAGAAGTGTTTCAAAGAAGGCTTACTGAGTCAACCAAGGGCATCTGGCACAACTGATGTTCTTCTTCACCCTAAAGATTAATATAGGGCATCCTCCTGTGCTCCTTTCACATAGTTATAAATATATTTTTCTGCCTGCCCCTTAATGATCACCTTGAATTTACCACAACATTCAGGCAAAATTCATGTCTAGCTTAATAGCAGAAATCTCCCCATACTTTTCTTATTGAAATCCTATCTAAACCAGCTACTTCAATGATACACATCATACAGAGATAATTATTTTATGGTGCATTTTCAGAACTTGTCTAGATTTGAAAAACCCCTGAAAGACTATCAGATCAATATATTTTTTCCTGGCAAAATACATTTTTCCCCTGGCAAAAAAAAAAAAAAAAAAAAGAATTTTTTCCTGTTAAATACTTGATGTCTGCTAATTTTAAACTTCACAGAAGTATATTTTAAAATTACAGTTTTCACAAGAAGTCCTTCAAACACCAAGAGACAGGAATTCTCAAATATTCTCATTATTTAGAAGAAAATCTGAATAAAAATTTGCACATTACATCAAATAATTCCTTTAAAGCACAAACGAGTACAAGTCTACTTTCAGAAAAGACTCAGTGATCCTTGTGAGACCCTTCCAATTCAGAATATTCTGTGATTCTGTGAAGGCAGCTTTGCACGTCTTCAATTGCCCTCCACCTTCAAGATAATGGTATGACATAATAATATTGCAAGTACATTGCATTACCTACCTCCTATGAAAACAGAACTCATGGGGAACTGAGGAGTAACAGTGATGTTTTTGCTGTCTACAGAGATATTCAAAGACTTGTACATTCTAGAAAAGCGTTTTAAGGCTTTACTAAGTGTCGTGGTTTAGCATAGCAGCTGGGAATTGTAGTTGCAGAAGGCTGCATCTGCCCGGAAGTGATTCTTTGCAGCAAGGTGCT
>VWZQ01000634.1:172290-183448 GCA_013397015.1 Myiagra hebetior
AAAAAACTGGCTGAGAAGCACCAAGGGTGTTTCCTCCCCCTTTGCTGCCAGAGCGGGAACAAAGGAGTGTATCTGTGTCCTTGAACAATTGCTTTGAAAGTCTGCTGGGTTTTTTTTCTCTCCTCTCTCAGGCTCAGTTTAAAGGCACAGAAAAGGCACAAAATTAATTTCTGGGCAATAGTGTAGTGATAGGTGATACACATCATAAAGTCACCCCAAGACACACAGAAAAAGAGACATGATAAAATAAAAGTCAACATTTGACAAATATTCTAAGCTACCTATCAATTTGGAATCCCCACTCAAGCTTTCTGATTTTGAAAGGTGTACTTCATTTGTTGATAATATATCTTGTTCCTTTCTTCAGGCAGTAAAACAGTGATACAAGAAGCTGAACAGTATTAAAATATCTTCGAAATTTTTATCTGATCCAATGATGCTTTAAGAAAAATCCTGACTGACACAGGGCTGAGATAAGCATTAAAAATCCATCACAGGATCTGATCTATAAAAACAGTAGAGTAAGTAGTATTTCCTAAAAAATGTTAGTAAGTCGAGAGGAAGAAAGAGGAGACCATCACGATTAACTCGACTGATCCTCTTACATAGCATAGAACCAAAAACTCCAAACAAACAAACAAACAATCAGAGGACTTCATCTATTCTTTCTGTACACATCATCCAACATTTACTTAAACTGTAAAATTAACATTGAAAGTTTAATATTACAGCCTTTTTATAAAATAGTCATGTGATGAATAAACCTTAACCTTAGAAAAGTGGCTTAATTTTAATTAATAGTAATTAGTGTTATAATTTCAGTATCAATACATTTCCATATTTGTATTCCACCCACAACTCAGACAAGGTTTGTGCCTAAGGAGTAATGTGACTGTACATGCCACTAATGCTGGTACCAGTGACAGAATAGTGCCGTTTCGCCTCAGAATCAATTTTAATTTGTCAAATTTTCAATCCTTTCTGATAAAGGGAAATTCTGCAATGCAAACTGGCAGATGTTAAAATCTTACAATATAAATATTAATTCAGAAACCACCATCTTCTCAAGATGCCCTAATTCACACAGCATAACTCATTAATTATATTATACTCCGATATAGATTAGAATCTAAACACTAGGTCTGCACCATCTTGTAGTTTGTACAATATCAGAATAACTTCATTAGTTGTAGGGAATTGTAGGCTATCATCAGATGGATGTACAATAGACTATTCCACAAGCACAGACAGAAAGTTTTAAGAGCATGGAAAAAAAAAAAAAAAAAGAATCAGATTCACTGAGGGAATTTTTGTAAATAAAAACTGCTCTTCCTATTGTTCCTACATGTTCATATTTCCTACAAACTTGCAAAGAGATCCTTTGTTCATCTTCCACAAAGATTTCTAGGCATGCAATTCAGAATTCTCTCTTGTTGACTGCCATGTGTACCCCAGGAAGGAAAACAACACCTGGGGTGTAGTCTTACATAATTAGCCTGCGATTTAGCTGTAAAGAAAAAGAAAGTATTCTATGACAAGACAAAGGGATGGACAAGAGTTCAGGCCAGAAGAAAATTATAGCAACAGGCAGCTGTATAAAATAAGACAAAATATGCATAAGTAACAGCTCCAACACTGACTGTGCCCCACTTGCAATGTTGATGGCAGAGCTCTACGTATTTCACCACCATTTGGAAATAGCTCACAAGGTAATTTTAAAAATTATCATTTGAGTGCTTGTTTATTATATTAAAATCCAGTAGGAAAATTATATGCTCTTAAGAATAAAGTCCTTTATCATTTGGCTTACAAAAACCTCCTAGACTATTTGATTTTTGAATTCAGTGAATGGCTGTATATAATAGCACTTGTTAGTGAAAAATACCAAATCCATGCAAATATTTTGACAGGTTGTAAACAACACCACAATGCAGTAAAAGCTCTGATCTCACTTGTCCAATAAAAACCTGAGATTCACAATTTATGTTTAAGTTATGGACCCTTTGATAAGAAGTTGAACTGAAGAAACATCTTCAGGTAGTGGACTTTTCATTTGGTCCAAGGTAAGAGATGACACAAGCTCTGAAATTTCAGCTGGTTGTTGGTTTTGGGTATCCTTTGATTAGGTTTAGATTTTTTGTCTTAAGAACAAAGCAAAGAATTTATCTTCTTTAATTTACTTAAATCATGCTGCTTTCTACTAATCTCAAATAAAACAATTATAGAAAGTTATCCATTTGCATGTATACTTGTACAAACCTACAAAACATACATCTCAATGGCAGCAGAGCAAAGAGATTGTGCTTTTTCTGGAAACCACCTACATCTTCTTTCACAGTCCCATCACAAAAAGCCAGATACATTCTTCTTGGGTTTTTTTTTTTGTTTGTTTTTTTTTTTTTAACGGATTGCTTTATAAGGTATTTCTGAAAAAAGACGGAGAACTTCAGTGAGCCAGAAAAAATGTAGAGATTTTAAATCTTACATATATTTATGACTCAATAAAGACAGAGAGCAAGGAGAACTGCAATACATTTTGTGTATGTTTTAAGTGGTTTCATCACCAATCCATAAATCTCCAGTCAGAGGGATGCATGACAAAACTGTATTTTCCCACTGAAATAATCTTAAATTCCACTGAAAACCACCCCTGGCTATTTTTTTTCAGTTTAACATTTGATAAAGAAAAGGGCAGAATTTGTAACATGAGTGAAAGATTATGTATAATATAGGTGTCTTTGTTTTTCCAGTTATCACAGTTTAGCTGATGCCACTTTACTTATTATTAAGCAATCATTTGAATAAAATACGGAAGTTAACTAATCACTTAAATGTGAATCTTAGGCACTAGACTTAGGGAGAGAGAACATAAAGAACGTTGCTTTCATTCCCATTATACAATTTAGTAAGCAGTATTTTCACAACAGTTCAAACGACACCTGTTAATTCATTAATTCATTATTTCATTAGCCATTCTCCTGGATCCTTCCCCCTGAACCTGGGAATTGCAGGAAAGCTCTTTCTCCAGTGCAGTATAATGGGTTTTTTGTGACCAGTTTGACATATTGTGCTTGAGAGATGGGGCAAAATTAATCTCTGAATGTGAGCCTATGCCACAAAGTCATTGTCATTTCATGAACTGCCCATCATTTTTCTACATATTTGTGAGAGAGTGACAGCTTGAATAAAAAAACAATTTTGGAAAACAAAGACTTCTGAAACAAGAAGGTTATGGATAGTTATCAAAGTGCTATGGGAATTGCCGGCAACAGGTCTGGCAGCAATGAGGAATGACAGCTTGTTCAGGGGCTACTCTGGCCACTGTCAATGGGATGGCAAGATTAAGTAAGGCGAAGGCCAGAGACTCCATCTGCCAGCAGCCTGGCTTCATTAACTCAGCACACAAGTCTGTGAAACACGCATTAGCTGCACATCTCTCTGAGGCTTTCTTGAGGTTGTTTCATTTGGATTTGCACACTGAATAAATAGCACTCCAAGTCTGAAACACTCTGATTAGACTGGTTTACCAGCGACATAGGAGGGTGTTATTCAACATGATTTGGTATTTTGGTAAAAAGAGAAAAGTGAAACTAAACACAACCCACACAATACCAGCCTTCAGAGCTGAATACTTCTTACTTCCTTATCTTACCATCACCTAGAAGTGTCCAAGATATAATACAGCCCTCAAGCCAAGGATGCACAACATGGCCCTATTTTGCAAATAGTACTACATCTACAACTCTTATACTAAAAGTCTGGTCTTCTAGCACTCCTGCATTCACCACCCCCAGGGTCTGCCCCTTCCTCTTCCTCTTTTCTCCTAAATCACTTCTTGTCTAATAGAATTTAGCCTTAGTTACTGGCATCTCATCCACCACAAACAGGTCTTGGTTGCAGTTTCTCAGGCAAGTTTCCATGAGGTTTAACTCCCTGGTTCTGCAAAATCCTCAGTCTTGGCTGCCTCCTCAGCAAATGCAGCCACCAAAATACTCCTCCTACAGCACACCCAGCAGCAAACCGAGCCCCCCACTCTGGCACCAGGGCAGGTGATATACGAACAGGAAGGTACATGGCCACAGCACAGGCCTCTGAAGGGAGGGCTCCACAAAAGAGTAGAAAGCAAAACAGGTGACTCAAAGGGCTTGCCCTGCCTCCCCACAGCCCACTCCTTGCCACTCCCTTCCCCCGTGGGTCAGGAGATGGCTACCACAGCCGCACCACAAGGAGGGCACAAGACTGCCCTCCATCACCCTGGTTCCTGCCCAGCTGTACTCCCTGGCCTCCAGCTGTCCGGTGGGTGGCACAAGTAGCTCCTTCCCACACCAGCAGCAATTTTCCAGAAGGTTCTATAGGCAACACCAGCCTTGACCTCCAGCCCCAGCCTCCAGTCCTAGAGCCGACCCTGGCCCTCAGCCATGTCAGGGAACACCCTACAGAGAGAGCCTTGGCAGGGGGCTGAATCAAAGCAACCCTTCCTGTGTACGCCTGCAAGGGACATTCAGCTACAGTCAGTAGAAACGTGAGACGCGTCCGTATTTCGCCCTCTGCTTCAGTGGAACAGCGGCCATCAGTTTCTGCATTGCATCCAGCACATTTAAGGGAAGTCGTTTTCTTTAACTTGAAGCCACCCTAACATCAGCTTCTTGTATCATTAAACCAATTATGTTATTGATGAACACATCTATCAGAGTCTCGTAGGTTAAAAAGAGATGATTCTTCTTATTAAGCTGTATTCAAGCACAATCAGTTTCAACTACAGCCTCTCACATCTCTGTAAGAAGAAAATGTTAGAGAGGCTGGTAGATTTTCTGTTTGTTTGGTGAATATTTGTCAACAGGGGAACAGATTTCCTTAGCCAGAAGAAAACAGTAATGACTAGTTCATCCCCTAGTTTTCCCAGAAGGGTGATCATTATAAATTACTTTATTGACTGATGGTTCTGCTCAGCACCCTGTGCTTCAGTGGACTGAGTAATCAATGTGCTAAATGCAGGTAAGGGGGTCATTCACAGCAAAATATTGCTGCTGGACAAGAAAACTCTTTTATCCCGATGCGCAGTTTGTTTCCATTTCAGTTTTCTTGGTGGATAAATTTTAATTTTTAGAATCCTGGAGCATTGGGACTTTTCAATTTCCAAACAGAAGCTTCTGAGTTGTGGTTATATGGTTATATATGTTGATATCTACAGCTGTAGTTGTCTAGATGCACTTGTTTGTGTGTGATCACTTGTAAACAAATTGTAGCTGTAATTCCCATGGAGGTTACATTTTTGCATGTCAAATGCAATTCTCAGGCTAGATAATGCACAGGAAAATAGGCAAAGTTTAAATTAAGGCACCTAGAAAACTTATTTGAATTCAATTAATATTTTTATTCTTGCAATACATTAAGAGGGCTATTACTTAGGTAATTCTAAAACTACCCTTGAATCATTCTTTCTGTAATTGGAAAAATCACCAATATTCAAAGAAAATTTAAAATTAGTCTTCAGGTTTTACTCTTAGTAATTTTTAATATAAGTCACTACATTGAGAAACCAATGCTGCATGATAAAAGGGGAGCATAGTTATTTCTACATTATTCCAAAGTTCAAATTTAGACCTTGAATGTTTTGTTGGTTGATTTAATCCATACTTGGTAGTATGAAATAAATCATTAATCTCTGATGACATAGATACGTTAAAGATTATTTCACATCCTGAAAGTTTTATGCTGTTGTAGAACATTTTCAACACTGTTTTGGGTCTTCCTGAGTTTTATGAACTATATCTAGAAGAATTATATTTATGCCTTTTCTCTAAAAACATAATATCTCCAGGACTATTTTGTTCCAGAGGAGAGAATGGGAGAAAGATGGCAGTAATGTCCATTAAGGCAAAAGAATAACATGTAGATTTTTCAGAAAATATAACACACAAATACTGAAAGGTGACATATTTCTTTGGTCCTTGTCAAGATTAAAAATCCTATGTATATGGTTTGTGTTAAAGAATTGATTTATTGATTGAGAAAGAATTGTAAGATCAAACAACAATAAAAATCAGAGCCTTCTCTACATCTTGCTTTTCATTTCCTGAACAAGGAACTTTATAGATGGAATTTTTTTTCATTATTTGTTAAAAACTTGTTCAAAATTGCTAAGAATATATATCTTTTTGTATCTAATATTGTGAATACTGCACTGTGTTAGGTACAAGGAATAACACTTGTGTTTACAATGACAAAAAGTCACTGCAAACACAGCAGTGTGGTAGAAAATCACAAAATTAAATTACTGATGGCTTCAATACTTTAAAATATAATGAAATAATAATTAAAAGTTGTGGAAATTACTGTGACAACATATCATCTGACATATGGTACATTAGCCAAAATTTATATGCTTCTTTATGCCAGAAGAGTTTTCTAGCTCAGAGGAAATAACCATCCTGATTCTTGGAACATTGGAGGCAAATGATGTTGTGGATCTGATTTCAAGAGTAGACTGCTTGTGAGAATTAGTGACTTAAACTTAAGTTATTTAATCAATTACTTTGATTATCCATGCTATTTTTTGGTGGATAGGGATGAAATTTCCAGCATACTCTGCATTTTATTTAAAATCAATCTAAGAGTGGTGGATCTAACAATTGTTTGAGATCTCAAAAGGAAATTATGTAGCGACTCAGTTGTGCATACATATGCATCTATAATGAAAGAGAGATTTTAAAAAGTGTCATGTAAAACAATAGCCCTGTATCTTATTTTGGTTCAAGATAATACTACCAAGACAACATTATTTGTTAAATATATTATAGTTTTGCTTACTGCTGTTTTTTTTAAAAAGGTAATTTAAATTTTATAAGTAGACTATCATAATCTCCCAGTTCAATCACTAGCTACAATTTGAACTTAGTTGGGTTTTTTTATTCCCTAAAGATTATACATTAATGTTCATATGACTTCACTTACTGTATTTCCAGATACATATTATCATTACTGAGAGTAGGGCACCTTATATTATGTTGAATTTTCCTAGTTGATTGAGGAAGGGCAAAAGTGCAGCTAAATCCAGAGTGATTCACACATCATCTACAATGAAAGCATGCTACAGGGTGACCTAATTATATTTAATTTCATACCCAAGTAGACGATTTCTTGAAGGGTATGAAAATTAAACAAATTCATTAATAGAGTAAAGCTCTTTCAAAAGGCAGAACAGCATATTCTGCCCACATGAGATATTTATCTAATCAAAGAGTAGAGCACCTAAAAACTTTAGTGGCTAGATATTCATCAGCTAAAAAACCAACCAAAAAAACCCCCCACAAACAAATAAAACCAAACCCCTCAAATTCTTCAACATTCTTATCCCCCAAAAATATGAAATTCCAAATTGCTACAGACTTCAATGGCTGACCTTATGTTCTTTTCCTAATAAAAGATACTACCTGTTACCTGGTCTGCCCATTCTAGCCCACCACCTTCCCCCAAAACAAGAAAGAAAATAAAGAAAAAATAATCCATTGAAAGGAAGGGAAAACCTGAGAAATGTGGTACAGACTTTGATGCAGATTTTGATAAATAAAAAAGGAAAATGAAAAAGAAAAGGAAAAGGAAAAGGAAAAAAAGGAAAAAAAGGAAAAAAAGGAAAAAAAGGAAAAAAAGGAAAAAAGGAAAAAAAAAGGAAAAAAAGGGAAAAAAAGGAAAAAAAGGAAGTAATGTTGCACAGCTTTCTGGTCCTGGATACAGGAGACTTGCAAAGAAGTTTTAGTTTTAAAATAGGTATCTTCAGCACAAAACACTTGAAACTGTGCCATCCAAGGAAATTCTTTTCAGCACAAGTTCTAGGCTTGCAAAATTGTGTAAAATCGATGGCAAATGTATAAGGGACCCATAACCTCTCCAAATACCATGCAGGCTGAAATAGTTGATGCCATCGGTGTCAGGTAGGTCTTTTTTTTAACTTTCAGATACATACACATTTGCTACATGCAATACTTTCACATGCTGTACAGCATGTCTGCCTGGACGTTAGCACAAATCTAAAACATCTGCAGGTATCTTATGGAAGTGAAGATGAATAGTTATAGAAGTAGGAAAGACTCTAATGATATTCCTCCAATATGCATAGATATTAAGATTGGTCTACAAATCACTGTCTGGAAAATGTTCATGGCTAAAGTATTCTTTGATTCCTCTTGAGAATGTTAACTTATGACAGAGTCAAAGAAAATACATGATGGTAAACCAGAATGGAGATTCACAGTATATAATTTACCTCTTGCTAATTGTCTGCATGCATACTCTTATGCCAAGGTTTATATGAAGTAAAGAAAGATACCTCTCCTCAATGAAAGGAGTTTAAACTGTTTTGCATGATAAAACCTTGTGGATGAGTTAATCGTGACGTCCTGTAAATCTTGACATTCACTCCTCCAACACACTAGTGTGTATCAACCACACAAAGTGACAGCAGTTCTTGCAGTAAGGCTTCTCCAAAATTTTTAGGCAGGAACACTTAGTTATAAAAACAGGTGAAGAAGTTAATGAGTTTCAGATACTTGTATATATATATGAACCAAAAAAAAAGAGAAAAATTGGTAGAATCTAGATGCCTAATAGAATTATAGAATCATCAGACAAAGGATTTTGGTTTAGATTTATATGTAATATAGTTGGACAGGTTTTATGCATTTTTTTCTCTATGTAACATAATTTAATTTAATTCTTAAAAGTTATTAAGAAATTTGATATGTCCCAGGCATGTTGCATTTTCTGCACTATGGCAGGACATTGAAAATATGAGTTAGAGCACGGAGGAGATTGCACCTCACATTTGAAGCAGGCATGTATAATTATTTAGTTGTTTCCCTGGAAAACAAACTCACTAAACTGCACTATTTTACAGTAAGGTACAACTTCAGTTTGAACGATTTTCTTAAAGTGTACAAAAATTCTGACAAGGACTACTAATTGTATATCTATATTATTTCACTGATGCTGTCTTCCTGATCCCAGGTATCTGATTTAGTCAGGTAAAAAAGCTGTAAGCCTTTCTCCAAGGTCTTAGAGATGTTGTGACAGTCAAACTGTATATGGATACAGAGTGCAAAAGAAACATCTTTTCCCACTGTTCTCTCTGATCTTCAGAATAATGTCTGCATGACACATCTACTTGATCATGCTCCTGGTTATGCAATTCAGGGATTATTTTCCATTTTGATGGACACTTTCACAATTTGCTTCAGCTTTGCTGGTGATAAACCACCTCATAACAGCTGTAATCCTGGGCACTGACATTTGTTTTATTGGCATAAATTAATAAAGAGCACATACTGATGGCATTGATGCAATCTTGCTAGTTAGATTCTGTACATTTATACTGGTGTATGACAGTGCCTAGAATTAATAGGCAAGCATCCAAGAATGAGTCCCTTGAATATTATCCAAGCTTACCTGAAGGTGCTTTGAATTTCCTGTGTCTTAAAATAGAACAAGAAACTTGAAACTATGTTTCCCCATCAGAAGTTAATTATGATTTCATTCGAGAAGATAGGTTCAAATTCCGGTTCCACACACAGTATTAAGAAGGTATAGTCTATTATAGGTTAAATTAAAAAAAAAAAAAAAAAAGAAGGAAACATTTATCCAGTTCAATAAAATGCGCCAGGAGCAGGAATTGTCAGATGAGTTTGTTCTTATTTGCGTTTGAAAGTTGCAACAAAATTGTCAGAACTGACCTTACACATATCTGTACAGCTGTGTTGCATAGAATTAATACCTAATAATGTGTCTTAAGAAGCCAGGAAGAACAAAACACTATAATTTATATTCAGTAGTTTTTAGAAGTTGGTAAAGTCTATGTATCCCTAAGAAAAACAGACTTCTTGGACTAAAATTTATAGTATTTAAAGAAATAGAATTAATTTTTCCTTTCTGATGTACATAATTCCCATATGCTGAAAAATGTTCATGCTGTCATTGATAAATATTCTGAGCTTCTGTCTTCTGATTATTACATAGTATTAAAAACAAAATTAATGTTTCACTATGTTCAAGGGAAAAAATTTATCATTATTTTCTAATTTTTGACATTCAATTTTGTTCACCTTTAACAGTTTATCCAAAGGTGAATTTGACATGGGTTTGGTGTCAGATATTTTTTGGTGGTGTTTTTTTGTTGTTTGGTTTTTTTTGTTTGTTTGTTTGTTTGTTTTTTTAGTTGGTTGGTTGGTTGGTTTGTATTGTTTTTCTCTTCAATATCTGATAACTGGAGGGAAGAAAAAAATATTTCAGTCATATATCCTAAATCGGTCACAAAAAGTTCTGAGGTAAAAAAGAAGGTGTTACCATAGCTTTATCACTGCTGTAAGCACATTAATTCTCAGTGTTACAGATCTGCCAGAGGACAATGAATTACTTCTCACTATCAGCTGCTCTGCAGAACTTTGTTCACTCACTTTATACTCCACAGACCAGTGTTAATAGTCACTGATCAGAGCAGGATTTATCCATGTCTTGTTCCAGAGTCAAACATAATCAGTGTTTTGCAAAGCAATGACACTTTTGACTCACTTCGAAGTATTTCAAGATTCAAGCAAAGCCAAAAATTTAAAGACCTTTTCTCAAAACTGTACTGTGTGTTTCAATGGTAGCTAGTTGCATGCTGCTATCATGTCACAGCATTAAAGCAGATTATGTGAACAAACTTTTCAATATCAGGGAAAATAGTATTTTGTTAGGATCCTGGCATCTAATGATCTGCTGATCTGCATTTCTTGGTGACACCTATCTTTTAACTGGGACCCTCAAGTAGCTTCACAACCAAAAAACCCTTTCCTTTATGGAACTGAGGGAACATGTTTCAGTTCTACATGACTGTATTCCTAAAAACTGCAAACTTTCCAGAGCAGGGGTACATACTTCTGTGTGGAATACAGACAGTAAAAGTTAAGCTCAAATATAGGTATATGCACACATATATGCACATATATAATAGCCTCAAATCATAGAATGGCTTGGGTTGGAAGCCACCCTAAAGATCAACTAGTTCCAACACCCCTGCCATCGGCAGGGATGACACCATATATGTGTGTGTATATATATATATATATATATGCATATATATATATATATATTTATGCAAATTTGAGGAAGCTGCAGGCTGCTGTTT
>VWZQ01000634.1:183721-201437 GCA_013397015.1 Myiagra hebetior
GTTTGGGATGTTTTTTTTTCATTAAAAAAAAAAAAAAAAAAATTAGCAGAAGATTTTGCTTTTCATTGTATTATGATGTGTACTTTAGATTACATTGTTATTACTTCTCTTTAAAGTATTTCGACAGTACATATATTAATTGCTTTTGCAAACTTCTCTACTTCTAATATCTAGTCATTCGAATTATTCCTTTCATATATTATAGAAAACATGAAATAGGAAAAAGAAATTAAGTATTTCTTATTTGAGTACATGTCTGGAGAACTGGTTTTTCAACCTTTAAACATTCATCAGAGATTAATTATTTATTCATGCTTAATAAAGCACCCCAGACTGTTGCAGTTTTCATTAGCTGAAGTGACTTCTGTCAACTTTGAGTGACTTTTGTTTGCCATAATAATACCTTACATTTACACAACAGTTTTTATTCAAAAGTATTTCAAAGGTCTTTGCATATTGTGTTTATATAAGGGATAAATTAACCAACCAGTAAATTACAGTTACCTCTGGAGTGAAGCTCTACAGAAACTTTGTGCCAGAATCTTATATGGGTTTAATTTTTATCTTTTACATAAAATTTCATTGATTTCAAGGAAGCAGAGCATAGAATTGAATTAAACTCTGTTTTATGGAGAAGAAGAGAGTCTTATTGCTAGGGCGCTTGTCTCCAGTGCAGGAGTGATCTCTGTTCCTTGCTTCTGCTACATTCTTCCTGTAATTCTTCCAGCAATTTGCTTGGGCCTTAAATAAAGTCATAGTATCATCGAATATCCTGAGTTGGAAGGAAACCAAAAGCATCATCAAATTCCAGCTCCTGGCCCTGTACAGGACAACCTAAGAATCACACCATATCCCTGAGAATATTGTCCAAACTCTTGAACTCTGTCCACCTTGATGCTGTGACCGCTTCCCTTGGCGAATGTGTTCCAGTGCCTGACTATCCTCCAGGTGAAGAGAATTTTTCTAATATCCAACCTAAACCTCCCCTGACAAGACTTCATGCCGTTCCCTGAGGTCCTGTCACTGGACACCACAGAGAAGAGATCAGTGCCTGCCCCTCCTCTTCCCCTCATGAGGAAGTTGTAACTGCAATGAGGTCTCCCCTCAGTCTCCTCTCTTCCAGGCTGAACAGACCAGGTGACCTCAGCTGCTCCTCAAATGCCTTGCCCTCCCCTCCACCTTTCATCATCTTTGTGGCCCTTCTTTGGATGTTCCCCAATGGCTTTATACCTTTCTTACATTGTGGCACCCAAAACTGCACAGAAGACTCCAGGTAAGGCCACCCCAGTGCAGAGCAGAGCAGGAAAATCCCCTTCTTTGACTGGCTGGTGATGCTGTGCCTGATGAATTACTAATACTAATGCCATCTTGTCTTAAGTGACTGTTCACATGTACATAATTAATTACTTGAAATGCAAGCAAGTCATAGTTAACTTTAGCCACCTTTTAGCAATGAGAAAACCCTCTTCTACTAACAGGAAGATAATTTGTATGATACTGAATTTGCAATGTGCTAATAATATAGCTAATGAAGATCATCTTCTCTGAGTTTGAAGCATCAATTATCTGTCTCAGAAATAATACTTGATTTATTTCATATTTTTGACAATTTCATTATGTTGCATGAACCCTTGTCTATGCAGAGCAGTAAACAAAGTGTCTTGAGATCCTGTTTGGAATTTCTGGATGTTGTTTAGCAGAACAAAGTTCTCCATTGATATGTCATACAATAGTTGCTATAATAGGATGCAAAACTAGAGAGTTTATTCAAATGTGTAGTAAAACCAACAAATAACATAATTTTTTAATCTTTTTTTTTTTAAATTATTCCAATTTGGCTAGATTATTGTCCTTTGTTGTGAATGTCAAGTATCACGAAGTATGTCAGTCCTTTTCTTTTTTTTTTCTTGAATGGAGTTGGTAGTATTGAAATCTCTCCAATGGTTCAGGGTGGGTAAAATCATTTACCAAATTGGGATTTTTTTCTCTCAAGTATGGCAGGAATAAAAAAAGTTCTTCAAAACTGGAACAGGTGGACAATTATTTAGCTTGTCTTTTGATACTCATGTTTCTCCTGGCCTCACCTCAGCATGATACTGCAGAGTTTGCAACTTCCTCGCTGTGCTTTACAACAAATTAAATTCTTTTCCTTAGCCTGCTTTAGACTATTCTATAGTTCTTTCCAAGGAATCCCGCAAGTAACAGTACAAAGTTCACAACCCCACAAGAAATAGTGCAAACATCGCAACTGGTTTCAGGTACAGTGGTGCAATGAATTTACAGAAACTAAAGGATAATAGGCAGAACAAAGTTGTTGGAATTTGGTGCACAGTACCTTCGGTGGAGCTGCTCATATGAGTAAATGTTTTCAGAATTGAAACATTCTTGTTTCTTTAAATAAGGAGTGATCCAAAAATCCTGGTCACATACTTAGCCCTTCTGAAAGCAAGCTGTGTAAGGGAAGAGTATGTCACTTCTAGATACTCTAGGTTATTTTCAGAACAATGTAACAGTACTCAACAGAATTTTTTTTTTTTTTTAGTGGTAGTTGCACCATTGTTCACAGTTATTGGAATAAATAAACTCTAGCTTCTTGGACAGAAGTGGTGCTTCATAATCAGGCTGTTAATTAGACTTAGTAATTCCAGGGATTACTTCAAAGTTTTTTTTGAACGTGTTCCCTGCTTCTCCTTTATGGGACATAAAGTAACTTCTAGGCATAACCATTAAATCACAGTAAAAGTTTTAAATTATGTGCACTATAAAAACCCCAAAACAAACAGAACCCTCTCCAACAAATAAATGAAAAATAGAGAGATTTTAAGTTTTTCTGTATTATTAAAATGGTCTACACCCAAAATAAATTATTCAAGTAGAATTTTTTTTGGTAACAAGTCTAGTAACTAGCTATATCTTTTTATTGCAGCTTGCTGTGTGATATCATAGGAGGAAAGAGCCCCCTAATGGCTTTAAGTTAGCTAGGAAAATAAAAATAAATTTCACATTCTGTGAGTTCAAGCTGGAAAGGAATGCAACATTCATTTCAAAAAGGTCAAATTAATCTTTTGAGGAAAAGGTGACATAAGTGAGTCAGTTTAAAGCATCACAAAAAGTCTAGATTAACATTAACAACATCAAAGACTTGAAAGAAAATGCACAGTTTGTACTATGCAAACTCTTAAGTCTGATTTTTTTTCATCTGGTTTTTTTTCTGAATCTGTTAAAAGAAGATGCTTACAATATTTGATGTGGAAATTAATAACATGAGTAGAAAAACATCTTATGAGTGTAAGCTTAACTAATTGTTTGGGTTTTTGATTCTCTTTTGCATTAAAAAAAATAAAATTAAGGTTCAAATTAAATATTCCCATTGCAAAAATAAACACTTTTTAGTGTTATTTGGAGTTTCATGGCTTGGATGTAGCCTGAGTAGTAACAGGCACTAATTGGAAGGAACAATATTGCTGTCTTTGAAATCACAGAACTTGATTTTTTTCCTAATCAGAAAATTATAAGGTGTATTTAAAGAGCACGGGTATAGTGAACAAGACTTTTCAGAGAGAAAAGAGAGATATTAAGAAGAGCTGTAGGAAAGCTTTTGAGCATGCATAAAGAAATAGTTTTTGCTAGTCAAACTGAACATGAGATATACTGAGGCAGGCCTTAAGCTTTGTAAGAATACAAAGTGAATTAGACATTCAATTATCTTAGCTCCTTATAAAATACAGTCTATGCTTGGTAGTTCTATCCCTCAATACCCATGTCTTTGTCTTACTGTTAAAATTTTCAGTCAGGTAATTAAAATGTAAAGGGTCTCTCTCCATTATTTATGGTCAGATTCTGCACTCTGACTCCATAGTCAATGTATGCAGTGCTCACCTTTGGCAGTATTTTATGGAGTAAAATACCACTCAGTAAAGCTATGGTGGCAAAATGTGCGCCCAAGAGAATTTGTGGCTACCTGGAAAGAGTTTCAGAAGGAAACATTGAAATTGCTGACATTTGTATATATAAGAAACATCACAAACACAATTCATAGAGATGAGAAAAGGTATTAAAACAGCTCAGATGCTATAGTTTAAGTAAGCCTTTAGTTTGGGCTCATTAGTTTAGTTTCTTTTTTGCCAGTGCTTATTCATATGATACTGTATAGAAGATGAAGCTTTCTCTAAAGCATTGCATATTTTATTCATGGAGTCACTTAGATACCCCTTTAAAATTATTGTTAGTTTTTTTAAAAATCTCTATATATACCGAAGGTCCTCAATTTTTATAATGTCTTTTACAAATTAGAAATAATCATTTTGGCAACTCTACTTCTCATTTGGGTTTTTGAGAAGTCATTAAGTATTTAAGTATGGTGTTTTAAGGAAATTTATTAAAAAATTCCTTGGTAAAGGAAGAGAAGAAAGTGCTTTTCTGCAGTTGTGATTCTTTTGTCATTGGATAAATCGGATTACACGTAGGTGCACATTCTAGCAGCAAGACCTTGCTATAGGCAGTTTCTTAACTGGCCAAAACATTGGAACACTGTACTTGGCTGGGTCAAAGTCTACTTAAATGCTTGCATTAATAGATTGATGCCTCTACTTTACCCAGAGGGAGTAATCACAATAGCTGGCATATGAAAAACTCTGCAGTGTAGACCAAGGAGCAGAGTGCACAAACTGATGAGGAAGGTGGTGCATGTTATCACAGCTGGAAGGAATGTGCTGTAAATGAAGGAGCTGTCATAGCGTTATGCTCCCATGGCCTGTAAACCCCCAGTCAATCAACTTCCTGATTCTTTAGTTCAAATCCAAAAGCTGGCTTATTTCAGATATAGTCTATCACCTTCAGGATCACAGCAACCTATCACAACATATCACCTATCACAGCAAAACCACTTACAACACATCTGAAGGAAATACGTAGAAACTTTATGTAAAGCTCTGCAGTTAGGAGACAGCAGTGTCAATGTCATATCAAAACAGGCAGTCGGTCCATGGGATGGCTGCTTCAAACATGCAGCACAGTGTAACAGAACATCCTAGGTTTCACATTTCAGGTCATAAGCCTTGATCTTCACTTTGCAGGCAGAATGCTAGCAATAACCACTATATCTATAAAAAATGGCAGTCTAATGATGTATTATTTACTGCTGATCATATTTGCTCAGCTGTGGTAAGCTTGCAGTCAAAAGACAGATACTATTTCAAACTACTGACAAGCACTGAGAAATCCTTCAGGTAAATATTCTCTCTACCTGGCTTCACAGTATGTACACTAATGAATTAATGATATGGGAGAGCTTGTGTGCCATTATTACTTCAGACTGTTTAGCATGTGTGGGACAAGTTACATTAAAACATCATCCAAGTAGTTAGAAATAATCTTTTCTGGTTGTTTCATTCCATTCATCTAAAGGGTTAAGCATGATAAATGCAATGCACAAACCACGTCCTGTTAATTTTCTTCAGGTGTACATATTAATTGATACATATAATCTGTGAGTGAAAGAAATACAAGTGCAAGAAATGCATTCTGAGAACAAATGCCAAAGCTTGTGTTTAACATGCAAGATACAAAAAGAATAATTCCTTTTTTAGCTGCTCAGAAAAGCAAATGATAATTTCCTTACCTGGAAGATCAAACTCTGTATATCATCGATATTATGTGAGGTAAGGGGAGAGGATGAATTTTTGTCTTCCACAATAAGCCTTTCTTCAGAGATGCAGAACATGAGAGATATAATTGTAAGTAAAACGAACTATTCCAAGATCCAGTCTGCTGTCAGTTGCACTGGCTTAGAACTGGCATCATCTTGCAAATGAAAAAAAAAAAAAAGGGTAGCTCAGCAAGTTCTCCACTGAAGGAGCTCAGTATCGGTGTTATCAGGCACCAGCTGTCACATACTGATGCTATAGTGGGTACAGTCTCCCTCTATTGCATGCTTTCTCTCACTTGCTCTCCCTCTCTCTCACCCTGACGTTCACTCAGCTCTGAATCTGAGCTCCTTCTGCTGCTGTATAATCAATCTAGCCTGTCTCAATCTAATAGGCCTCTCTTTAACCAGCCAATCAATAGCACAGATTCCGCTGCTGCTCCCCAGGGTCTTTTCCAAGAGTGGTACAAACAATAAGAGTTTGGCCAGCAGTTTAACTAAGTATTTTTCATTATTTTACCACTGTTGAAGAAAAATTGCTTAGGAGAGCTCAGGTTCAAAGAGATATTTCTCTGTGTTTTTCACGATAGTTATATAAACACGCACATTGCACTGCAGTAACATTCTGAACACTTTAAAATTTTCACTCATTCTACATGCTTTAGAATGCATATTAAAAAGAAAGAAAATAAAATAAACACACACACACACTCCCCCCACATCCCAGTCTAGAAATGAACCTGCATGCCAAGCCTCAGGCTTTGTGTTCTGAAAAATACAGTAGTGTGTTTTGTAACTGGAATTGTTTATGGCAATCGTGGAAATTAAGCATAAACCAGGAATCGGGAGAATTGTGCTTCACAGGCTGTGCTCCTAACCCCTGTCAGCTTGAACTACCTTCTTTCCTACACTGTGTTTCAGCTGGTGCCATGCAGGAGGTTATATGGGTTTTGTTTCTTTCTTTGTTGGGGGCTTTGTTTATTTCTTTGTTTGTTTGGGGGTTTTGTTGTTGTTTGGGGTTTTTTTAAAGAATTTTTATCAAAACATCATAGATTCAGGTACAGGAGGTGAAGATACAATGTCTGTTCAGCAGATTCCCATGGGACAGCTGGAATAGTGGCCAGAATCAACTGATACCAACAAATATCTGCAGTATGCTACAAGCATACCTTGTCTTACCCTGCACTGCGCTCCCCACATATGCAAGAAATAGATTGTCCTTTACAAGGTAAAAGCAAAATTTCAAGAAGGATATTGTGCAAACTAAGTATTTTTACTGCAACGGACTGTCATTCTGTTTCCATTTTTTAAAATAAATTTTTATTTTATAATTTAGGGACCCTAAACCATAAGGACATTGATTTGAGACTTGTTCATTCTGCTTGTAGGTGAAAATTATGAACCAAATCTCATGCTCATGCAAACTGGGGAAAGTACCTACCCTCCTCCTAAGTCCAGAAGGTAGGTTGAAGCAGTCACAGGTGTTTCTACATGGCAGGATATGGACACTCTTGTATTTCTGTTCTTGATTCAAAACAGCAACTGTAACTAAAAAGCATCATGAGTCCAATGCATTCGGTGGTTTTCTAGAGAACAAAATGTGCCATTCTTGCTGGTTCCCTCAAATATGTTTCTTGCAGAAGTTCAATCTGAATCTAAAGACAAAATGAGGGCTTTGATTTTCTACCTCTTCAGTGTTTGGGCTATCCATCAGTCTAAGGGTCTCCCAATATTTTTACTGCATTAAGACCTTGTTACTGAGATTCTGTACTGAGAACTGAAATTTGCAGTCCAGCTGTTTATTCCATGGCTGAAACTGCCCCCTTAGAGAGCTAGCATAGATCAAACCTTTTACTGAAGTATGACCGCTGTAGTCTCATGAGCATCAGAGTCTGGCATAAGCATAAACAAGTAAATATACTGATAATTAAATGAATTTTTTTGTGACAACCTGGTTGATAGGGATTTCTCCTTGACTCATGTGATTTCTTGTGTAATCTCTTAAGAGTGACCAAAAAGGTTGCTCCTTTCCAATCCCTTTATCAATAAATCTCCCACTAAACGCATTTACAGACTCATGTCAGATAGTTTCTGCCTTGTACAGCCTACTTAGCAATACAGACCTATTGGATAAACACAAACTAGTGCTACCAAGTCATCAATTTTATGTAAGTGTCTTGAATTACTATCCTGAATATTCTAGTAAAAGACTGAAGGGAAAAGACAGCAAGAAGAAAGATACCAGCTATTAAACTGGAGTTTGCAATACAAGAAGGAAATATATGGCGTTCATAAACGATAAGAGGTAACCTCTGAGTCTATTCAGAGAAATGCAATCAGGAAAAAATTCTGAGTGTTTACACAAGAGTATGTGTAATGTCATGTAATAGCAGAAAATAGCAACACATTTATGCACTTCAATCTCTCTCAATGCACATACAAAAAAAAAATAGGATAAAACTAACGAAGTCACAATATTCACAGAAAGTTCAACTCATTCATTCTTCATGTGAAATATCACATTATCAACTAAAAATCTCTGATTTCCCAGATGCGTACGGAATATTTCATTAATTGCAGCCTACAAAACACATTTAACGGATGTCTCAAGTGTTTTGAGTGCTCTGGATGAGTTAAGTGATTTTCATGGATAGAGAAAAAGAATAATGTGAGAAAATAAAACTGAAGATCAATAGAATTATCGTCACACAATTGTATGAATGTAGATCTGGTGGTGAAAGCATGCAAGTCTCTAGAGGCCCGTATGATGGGAAAAGGGTAATTGGAGCGTTCTGCCCTTGAGGGGAGGATGGGAGCAGGGAGGTGTAGGGCAATGCAAAGGTTTTTGCTGCTCTCAGTGAAAAAGGCCCAATAACACAATATGTAATGAAATAGTTGTTTAAATAGGAGATTATAAAGAGGACAATAGATAGAGAGTACACTTTGCATCCCTTGTATCCTGAGAACCCTTCTTTCATGCAGCACAGACCAAGGGTAGACTTTCCTACAGCTCCTTGTGCTGATCCCATTCATGGAGAGGTCCCTTCTCCCTCCCACGCTGTCGTACCCTTTATTTTGCATAACAAAGAGAACAATATTACCATCTCCTGACATTTTGTAACGTTATCTCTGTCATAACACCCACCAGCACAGTACACACTGACGTTGGACATGCCAACAGGTTCCCTTAAAGCAGCTGCTCACACTAACATTTGGGCTGCTCAAGCCCTAATCCTGGGGCCCAGCAGAGCAGGCATGGATTATCCAGAGCAACTGTGTAGAATACAGTGTTTTCCAGAGGGCTCCCATTACAAATGGGAGGAGCACTGTTGCATATATCAGAGCAGGAGCTCACTTTCCAAGTACCCTTCTGATATTTTTCTTCCTGGGTGCTTTCTGCATTTAATCTAATCTACCCCATGCAAACCAAACTAGTTATATGTGAGGCAGTATCACAAAATTGTGCATTGTGCAGTTTGATATTTTAGAGTCTGGTTTTTGCTTTTCAGGCAAAGACAGTATTGTCAGGGTCACATTTTTAAAAAGAGGATGACTCTGAATCTCAGCAACTGGACTTTTATGTAAGCACTAAATTAATGATTAAAAAACTATTTACTGAAATATTAATTGTATTTTAAGAATACAAATGTTATGACAGTTGTCTAAAGGTAGCTTTAGATTCTACATACCCTTTGTGGTATTGTATTGAATGTATATGGAAATATCTCTTTGGCCTTCATGTCTGTAATGAAGTATGATAAAACTGTTTCAAGAATGTATTAATACGGCATATCACAGCATGATGATTTAGAACTGCACTTATTTATTTCCAGTGGATAAAAGAAAGGGTTGTTATCTAGTAAATAGATGTTTAATACTGAAGGGATTAATGTAGAGACCAGTGTTCAGACTTGAAACATTGAGCTTAAACAATGTTATAGTAGTCTGTTAAAAGGCATATTGTGTAAACTCTGTTTAGAAGCTCTGGGCATCCATCTATTTTTCATTTTATTTTGCTTGGTTTGGGGAAAATTAAGAAGCAATTATGTCATAGAACATTTCTCTTTGCAAGAACTGTGTTTTTATGTTATTAACTGTAATTCTCTATGAGAAATTCTTTTCACTATTTCAGACTTAATTAACAAAGAGGAAATATATATGGTTCCTACCCCATGTTTCCAGAAATAATCAGGGTACTTCTTCTGTATCCAATGATCAAAGGAAAGTCAGAATATGGAACATGCATCTCTGAGAGACTATACCCTGTGAACATCTAATAACGAATAGCAGATGTGCCTATTCATAGAGATGCCTTTGATAGATTCCCTCAATGAAAATAAAAAGTCAGGATTCAATATTTTACACCTTTCCCAGGAAAGAATTAATTAAATGGGCTTTCTACATTGCACCTAAACACTGATTCTGCTAATTGTATTATTGCTGAGTGCATCATTCAGATTTCAAGTTCTGCCAAGTCTTACCACATTCTTAAAATGCTCAGGCTACTCACAGGCTTGAAATTAAGCAGTGCATATTCAGCTATTCAATGTAGAAACCTAAAATATTATTTAGTTTTACTGATCCTTAAGAAAAGTCTTCTTCCACAGGTAGGGGATAAGACTGTGTATAAAACTTGCTTTAAATTCTCAAATGTAAATGCGAGAATACTGAGGATAGATTTTGTCAATTTTATTTCATATTTCCTTAGAAAACTTCCCTTTCAGATCTGGAAGGGCATGCTTAAGAAAGAAGCCAAGGTACAAGCTCTGAGAGATTAACAAGATAATGATACATAATTTCTTGTGTTCTGTATAGTATTTGTCATTACACCCCAGAAGTGCTAAGCAATAGGACAAGAGACAATGGGCAGAAACTCATGAACAGGAAGTTGCACCCGAACATGAGGAAAAACTTCTTTATTGTGGGGGTGACTGAACACTGGAACAGTTTTCTCAGAGAGGTTGGAGAGTCTCCCTCACTGGAGATATTCAAGAACCCTCTGGATGCAATGCTGTGCAATGTGCCCTAGGAATGACCCTGCCTGAGCAGGGAGATTGGATCAGATGATGCACTGTGGTCCCTTCCAAATTTCTTCAGAGAATAGGAAAATATGTTACATTTTAATTAGATTTTTTTTTTTCTATTTCAAGATATAGAAGGTAGTTTTTAAGTTTTGTAGATAGTTCAGTTTTGGTAAACACGCCAGAGAATAAGAGAAGGTAAATATCCATTTATTAAAGACTTTGACTTTAGCCATGAAAATTATGTATACAGACATGATATAATGGAATACATGTCCATAAATCACAATCTACCTTATTTTCTATCGGAATGCTTTAGCGAACTTCAGGGTGAACATTGCTATAGAAGTGTAAACCAATATAATTGAAAATATTTTTTGTCATCACTGTTAATAATTATACTATTATTATTTTCTAGGTCAGAAAAATAATTCACTAGAAGGTGTTGCAAAACTAAATATGTAGCATTTCTGGGACTATATTTGTCTTCTCTATGCAAAGATCATCCACTCCAAATTTACAAACATTTTTCTTGTAATTTACCAGCTCTACTTTAAATTCATGTCTGTCTATGATCTATTTAAGACAACAGGAATTGGTCTTTTTCACAGAATTCAGAACCTTCAAAGGGCCACACTGATGTTAGTGAATGAAATAGGCTGTGCTATTCTCAAAGCCAGCTGAAATGGAAAAGCTCATATCCAAACACCTAGATATTTTTTCTTCCTCAGCCAACACCTAAATATTTTTCTTCCTCGGAACATCATGGGCACATTTAAGCTACTTCTTGAAATGTTTCTTATCATATCTGAATGTTGCATAAGCAATGTTTAGTAGAGTTAGCCTGTATCAAGACTTTCTCAGACATTTTAAGATACAGGCAATTACTGAATTCACCTGTGTAAAATTCCTGAGTCCCAGTACAGTAAAATTAAATTTCTCTGAGTTTTTCAGTAAAACACAGAAAAGCTAATGACTGTACTTAAAAATAAAAGGATCTTCATGAAAATTTGCAGTTGCTGTAGGGCCTGTTGCTTCAGAAATTAAATATTTGCATGGAGACCAAATTCTCATTGGAAGTAGTTTCTGTTCCCTAAAACACTGGTAATAGTGAAGTCTGAAAGTGACATACATATATATATATATATAGTAACCTATATACATGACTAAGATACATTTAACCCACCAGTATGACCTTCAGCCCCTGACTGCAGGTCCCAGAGGACAGCTGGTTTTTCTGTTTGTTACTTTTTTTTCAAGTTCAGAATGTTGATAAAGGTCAAAAAATTAAATGCTCTCTCCCCAAGTCAGTCTTTGCCCCATCTCCTATCACCCCATGCCTGTATTTTGGAGCCTGCTAGGCATCCACTTCTCTAGGCTCTCTTGAGCTATCTTATGTCATTATGGCATGGTCATAAATACCTAAGTCTAAACAAAATAATTGTTTGAGGCTACTATGCCTATAAAACTAAGGCTGTCCTATAAAAACGTAACTCAAAGAAATTAGCTGGGGGAAAAATATTGTGCAGTAGTGTAGTTTTTTTTAAGCAAGTTAAAACGAAACTGAGGTTTAAAGTCCAACAAATATCAGTTCTGAGAAGCAGAAGTTTGATACAAAATCTGAGACCTGCCTCTAGCCATAGTCACAGTATATGATGAGTCTGCCACTTACAGAATTTTTCTCACAACCCATATTCTGTAGTTTTATTGTTCTTGATACTAAAGTCTTCAAAATATAGGTAAATGTGCTGTTATTGGCTTCCACACCAGCTCCCCAGTGCAAGAGACACATAGTGAAAGATCTTTTTTCTAACACAAAGCATAGTGCAGCAGCCTCTGAAAACTGTAAACTTCTAGTGGGAAGTAAAGTGTATTTTCATTAAGGATCAAAAGGGGGAGGGTCCTTCAGTGGCATTATGATAAGTAACATTGTCTTGCAAGTCTTAGAAGGACCAAACTGGGAGCAACTTTGAAAAGAGAAATGCCATAGTACAAATGTTGAATTTGCCAGGAATTTTGAAAGTTGCTTTTCCTGCATTAGTATTCCCTACTGGACTGTGTCTTACATCATCTTGTGCCGTTGATGATGTTTGTCTGCACACACTCAATTCTCCTGTATTATGGGTTTGTTGTACAAGAAGTTTTATGTATTTTGATTGAATTCATGTTATTTGGAGCTTGATAAGAACTACTAATTTGTTTTGAGTAGTGTATTATGTACATTTTCATACTTTTTCACAACAAATTCTTAATAAAAATGTATTTATAGACTACGTGGCTGGAAGTGTTCAACTTTTACTGCTTTTAAAATGGATATTATTCTTTTTTCTGGGTAATGTATAAAGATTAAATTTCAGAAGAAAATCTATATGGAGGAAAATGTTGCTTTAAATTTCTTTATTTTTTATTATTATTAGTGGCACAGCAATAATGGTAGTCGAGATGCTATGCACAGTATAACAACACCTACAGTACACAGTACAGTCTAAATGGTGATTTTAAGTTGAAAATGTGCTTACTGCACAAGGAGGAGCAAAATGTAATTAGTGTTAGAGCACAAATAATATCTCTCCTTATGCTTCTGTGAAATATTTCTTGCAATTTGTCATTAAATTAGGCCTGAAGAATTTTCCCCTGTGCATTGAAAAAACAGATACCCTACAAGTTTTTTGTTAAGGTTTCAAATTCTGGCAAAGAGGCCTCTCAAAAAGATTTAACTTTAGCCTGTGAGATTCCTGTCATCTAATATTTAAACTTACGACATCCAAATATTTTTCTACTGAACAATGGAGACAATAGAAAATGCTCCAGGCACAAAAGCTAGAGAAGCTGATAAAACACAGCTAATACTCAGAACTGAGCTCCATATTATATCATCAATTTTAATAGGATATATGATTTTTCTGATGTAACCCCCCAAAAAAATTTAGGGACCTAAATAGAAACTATAAACCAATGTAATTCTTTAAAATAGGTTTTGAGCTTATTTCTCTAGCTTGCACAGAGAAAGCCCAGGGAAACATTGCTGTGAATTGCTAATGAACAGCAGTTACACTGCTGTTGAAGACAGGGTTTAACATGTGACTGCCACATTTGTAGTGAAGCAAAATATAATGTACACAGTGCTCCAGTGCATTTCCTACTGCAGGAAATTTTGTCTTGTGTTGCAGAGAAGGTTTGTAACCAAATACAGGAGAAACTCATCCTCAGTCATGCTTCTTTGCAAGTACTCACTTTTATTACTTCTTGGGGTCATATTCATAATCTTTCTGATTTAAGGCAGTTTAAGTTTCCCTTGGAAGTTTAATGGCAAAAAACCCCAAACCTAAAACAAATAAAAATCCACAAAAAATCCAAACCAAATCAAAAAACAGAAAAAAAAGCCTCAAACAAATGTGACATTCCAGTCATTTTTTAAGTAGAATTGCTTGCCAAATAGAGTAGAAATTACCTAACAAACAGTTGAGATGATAATATATTTGAATATATTCAATATATTTGCAAATACTTATTTTAAATATACTTAATATTGAGAAACTTACAAATGTAATGTTGCAAATATTTCTGAACTACATCCAGTGACTGCTGTCATTGAACCTGAAATACAATTAATAGCAGTGAGAATAAGGTTAACAGGATTTTGATTAATAGACTAATTTTCAATCTTAATTAGTCATCATGTATATTTATTGTCAAAAATAACTATTTTTAAATAATCAGGAATATGCAGCACAAGATTAACAATTGCCCATCAAGAAAATTGATTGAAGTTCGGTAGAATTTCTAGGCTGCCTAGAAGTCTCTTCAGGATTTAAACCCTAATCAGTTATGATAGATTTAGATTTTGATGGAATCGGAAACAAAAATGCTTCCTTTTGTGCAGTGAAGGGCAGACTAGTAATTAACTCACATGAGTAATAAGGAATAAATAAAAAAGTAAGAGCAATGCAAAATATGTGAACTTTTCTATTTCTTCCTCAAATAAAAGAAATGAACTTGCTTTCATTTGATTTTCAGTCTGTCCCACCAAATTCTGATCAACTGTCTACATTTTGCCCTCAGAAGGTTATGATATGTTTTCTAGGAGAGTTCTTTCCTTGACTGAAGAATCATTATATTAATGGGAATTCTTATGTTACGTGTCAGGACCTGGAGTTCACTTCCCTCCTTCTAGGAGTTTAGCTGACTGCCAGGTAGTCAAGTAGAAAGAGCTGCTGTGAAGAGCTGGAAAAAGCCTCAGCAAATGTTCCCTTCCACCACCTTAGCTTGGGACCTGCCTGCAGGACTTCCTGTAAGCTGCACTGTGCCTGTTCTGGTACTTCTGATACTTTTATACCTCCCTGATCCTATCCTGTCGGCTTGACATAGTTTTCAATTCTTGACTTTTTCTTACTGTGATCTTACTGAGTGATTGCTGATCCGGCATAATATGTCAGAACCATTCTCCTTCCTCGGGCACTGTGGACTGTGTCCATGTTGGTGAGGTCACTGCCCTGCTGGCTGTGTGGGGGTTTTCTGTGCTTGGCTCACCTTGCTCTGCAGATCAGACCCTTCTTATTGCTCTGTGACAGATAGTTCAGGTGGGAGCCAGGAAAAAGACATCAGCTTAAAAACAGTTCCAAAAAAATCAGAGGTGAGCCCCCATTGAGGTTTATTCTGGCTTTTTGCAACAACTTTAATCAGCAAGCTGACCCTGCGTCCTGTAAGGTAATCTTGTGGAAGGGGAAAGTGCACTTCTGGAACTGGCAGTATGTGTCACCTTATCATTTTACTGGCAACAATAACAAAAAAATACTTTGCTTGTCAAGATTATTTCTAATTTTCCTTTAGCTTTTTAATATTTTTTTTTATTTTCAGCTTTCCTTACAGTTTCAAAGGGCATAGTGTTTCAGTTTGTTTTTTTATTTATTTTCCTTCATGAAGATTGGTAAAAGGATTCTTCTGTTTTCCTGGTGAGGATCACCTTAAAGGTATTAAGGTACTATCTTTGATGCAGTTTTATTGTTTGTTACTTTGGTTTGCTGGGTTTGGTTTTTATGTTTTATTTCCAAAAAGAGAAAAACAGAAAAACAAGGGAGAAAATTACCGCAATAGCCTTATCATCTCCTTATTTCCTTCTTCTCCCTCCCCAGCCCTCCAAGGATCATCTTCCACAGGCAGAGAAGTCCCATCTCTTTCAGCCTCTCATACGACAGATTCTGCAGCCCTTCAATAATTTTTATGGTCCCTTACCAGACATGCTCCAGTGTGTCCATGTCTTTTTTCGTAATGAGAAGTCCAGGAATGGACCCAGAACTCTAGGTGTGACCTCACCAGTAAAGCAAAATGCTCACCTCCCCTTGACCTACTGACAATACTCCTGTAATACATCTCCAAGTGTTGCTGACCTTCTTGCTACTGCAGACATCACTGTAACATGTTAAATTTGTAGTCTTCCAGAATCCCAATGTCATTTTATTTAAGGCTGATTTCCAGCCTATTATTTTCCAGTATGTACGGCTGCAGGGGCTGAGGTGCCCATCTGAATGGCAGCACAACCATGGTGTATGAACATCTCCCTAAAGTTTTGAATCATCCACAGACTTGATGGTCATGAATAAGGATCCCGGGTCATGAATAAGGATCTTAAACAGTATTGCCCCCTTTATTAGTCCCCAAACCACAGTGTCTCTCCTAACCTCATCCCTGCAAGCTTTGATAATATCTTTATTTTCATCCTAACTCATGTCCCTGCTTCCATCTCTTGTATGCTTTATTTTTACATTTGTGTTTTGTTGAGAGCCTCTTACTTAATCCATGTGGGCATTTAGTTTACATAATTGTTGTGAAGGTAAAATCTTGGCCTGCCAATCCTGTCTTATGTTTATTTTTTGTGTCTTTTCTGATGGAGATGGTACCAGTAGGAAAGGGGCATTGGAGAGTGCTGAAGTGCATTTTATCCTAGGGTGAAGCAGCTGGTCCCTGGGCAAGAGGCACTGTAGTCATTTGGAATTCATTGAGCAGAATAAAGTGCAAAACATTAATTTACTACTTTGCCTGGAGTTTGGAGATAAAAAGTCAGTTAAGTGTCTTAACACTAAAAAAGGTTTAGCAAGCTTCAGGGGGGATGGGGGAAAGAGTGCTTGAGGTTCACTTGTAAGAGCATCTCCTTTTGCTAAATCATGATTCTGCACGACTCCATAAAAAAGTGCTGTTAAGTCACTGTGACTGATAACCTGGTCTGTTAGGAAGGGAAAGGGCATGTCTTTGTCTGATATATGCTCAATCCCACAGAATAGTCCTTTCTCTTTATTGCCAATGGTAACTTAATGATCTCCCTTTTTCTTGTCTCACTGTAAAAAAACAAGCCACGCATTTCTTGCCCTTCTCCCAGCTTTCTACTTAGATTTCAAGATGATACACAAAAGCAGGGTTAAATGCCTCCTATGTGACCTTCATGACAGTACATTTTTATTTCAAAAGGGACATCTTCCTTCCCAGAATTTCAATAGAATATGAAGCATTGTTAAAAGAAAATAAATAAGGCACTTCAAAAATACATATATATATTTTTTAGTTAAAACACTGATACTATGCAGTGACTAGTATGGTTTGATGCAGATACAGTTGTGAAGTACAAAAATTGACAGTATGTCTGTACTGTGAAAGAATTATCAGTCACAGTATGCCTGATGGCTACACTGCATTGTTCTCTAATTCTGTCCCAGAGTTCCTTGGAACATTTCTGTCAAACATTTCCCTATGTTATATCAGGTCATATGATACTGAACCCCAGCATTAAAGAACACCATCTCAGTTTAGACACAAATTTAGGAGAAGACATTCTGGAACCACTTGTCTCCTCTAAAAAGGTTCCTACAACATCTTTTCACCAATAGGAAATTAATATTAATGGCTGAACATGAAAAAAACCCAACCATTTATTAACCAACAGAGTGCCCTCATGACAAGGGAAAAAAAGGTAAATAAATGCTAGATATTAAACTGTCAGATATTAATCTTTCCCCCCCCCCACCCCCCCAGGCACACTGGAACAAAACCCCAAAATTCC
>VWZQ01000639.1:0-10766 GCA_013397015.1 Myiagra hebetior
AGGATTGAAAGTGACCTGACCAACTGCGAGCCGAGCCGGAGACTATAAATGGGACTGGTGCCTAGCACCGTGTTCCCCTGAGGTGACGCTTACTGAAGGAGTACCCAGCGTTGTGTCCGCGCTGCTTGCATTGCTCTGCCTTGCTGTTTGTGGCATCTGGGCTATTCCCTGTACCCTGTCCCCAGTTGCTGTTGCAATAAACATTTAAAAAGGTAATTGGCTGTGGAAAGAGACTGTTTATAACAGGAGGACCATATAAGGTGAATGAGATGGAGTCGTGAGGTTGGCATATAGGGAATCTGCCTTTATATTTGTGGGTTTTTTTTCTCCATTGTATGTTTCTTTTCTCAGCCTGGCTTCTGTAGAGCAGCTGAGGATTTCGGTGGCATGGGGGATTCCTGGAAATCTAAGTTTGTTAGCAATGTTGGCTGAATGCTAAGTAATTTGATTTGTATAGTTTTTAACAGAGCTTTGCTTCCTAGTTTGGATATGTGGCCTGGTAGGAATCCTGACAGAACACTTAATAAACTTTCAAATCCAGAAAGGAAAACATGTTATAAAAAGGAGACTGGAATTCTAAGACTTGTTACAGTCAGTGGCTAGAGGAGGAAGATTTTTTTTTTAAAATTCTTTTTGTGATTAAATGAATGGTTTATTAATGTAGTGTTTCTAGTTTCTCTTATTTGTTAGGCCTGCTTTGTGTCTGGTTGAGAAAGCAGTGAAGCTTGCTTGAGTGTATATTAACAAAATGCGTGCACAGATCTGAGTTGCTCAGAACAGGTCAGTCTCTTAGAGGATTGCTGGAAAGTTCCCTACCTGACATTATATGTATTTTAACTGTATGCTGTGTTGCATTCTTCAAAGTAATTTATCTCTGCATGAACAGGTCAAATCACTCAGTGTGATCTGTTTAGAGCTGCTGATCTTTATTTTGCCTCCCAGCAAGCACATTTGATTAATGTGGTAGTTCAAGATTGTTTTTTTTTCCTATATGATGGTATTATCGCTGTTACTACTTTTTTCTTCATATACTTATGTATAGGTTTCCCACTGTGTGGTCTTCCTGGAGTACTTAAAGAATACTAAAATTAAGTATGAAGAAGTGCATTTATATTAAACACTTCTGAAAAAGATAATATAAATGACCTAGTATTTTCTTTACGGAAATTAGGATATTTGCATAGTGTATGGGTGGTCTTCCAATGTATATCTTAACAAATAACACAAATAACACATAACACAAATACACATTGACGACTTTTGTCCTCAGCATCTGTATACTGTGCTTGCTTTCTTATAACCACATTATTATCTGCCTAAAATGGGGAAATGTCACTGTAAAAGGTTTAACTGTGAAAAACTAAGTGATGCAGGGATCTTTCCTTATTTAGGACTCTGCTGCAGCAGAACCTAACAGGAAACTGGAAAAAGGAAATTCCTATAAGGTTCCTTTGGGTGATATCTTCCGCATTCTGTGTATTTCTGCATCACATACACTGAGGTGGTCAGGACCTGGCTGCAGTCCAGAGACCAGTGAACCACCCTCAGAGGTCTGCCTACGTCCCCTTTCCTGTTCCCAGATTACACTTGGCAAAATATATCCTCTATGTCAGCCATAGGCTTCCCTTTCAAAGGACGGAACTTGAGTTTGAGAGTTTTCCAGAATAAAATGGAATTCTGTTGTATGTTCCATGATAGCTGCTGTTCTTATGCACAAACTGCATCTTCTTTCCTGTGAGCTGCCATGCCCATACTACATTTTTTCCATTGCTGTCCTCTCATTCAGGACATGTATGTTTTGCTGCAATGCTGGTTCTAGGCTGCAGAGCCTGGGTGTCTGGTAAAGGGGAAAGGATATCAGAGTTGGTCATTTAGATGTGTTTTTCCTGCTGATGTACTGTGTATGCAACAAACTTTGTAGACAGCGGTCAACTAAAGGTATTGCATATGAACAGATTGATCAGACTAGAGTGCACAGCATCATTACTTTGCTAGTTGTAGTAATTCTAATGGTAAGCTGTTTATCACAAATATTCATACTAAATAATTAGGATAATCTCTTAACTGTACAGTATTCAGCAATGTTAGCTTTTGTAGGTAATGAAGCTAATGTAGTTAAGGATGATGCAAATAGTAAAACTGAATGAAATCATGGTAGAAAATTTTGGTTATGTTAAATCAATTATGCAAGTACAATTAAAAAAATCAGTAAAATCTAATCAGTTGCCAAGATTATAAGAAATATGTACCTACTTGAAGATATAAAACTGTCTTCAATACAGTCTAATCAACTGCCAGAAATGAAACATCTCTAATTTGATTAAAATGGCCCAGTTGACCATAGTTATTTTTTCTTGCTATGAATACAAGGATTGAAGTTCACAAGGCAGAATGATAGCTTTTCTTACTAAATAGCACTTTTAGCTTTTGTAGTTGCTGACCTTTTTCAGGCACTGATCTTGATTCACGGAGCTTTGAGGGTTGATGTACCTTGTACTTGGACAATATCATTTGCATTCATGTTACATTTCTCATCCCAATCTCCATGTTCCTGTTTAGTTTTTGTTGGTGGTTTTTTTTTTTTTTTGAATTATATTATACAATTATATATTCAATCAGTGTTTGTAGATCTTCCAACTCGTCATTGTTTTTTTCTAACTTGAGTACATGAAGAGCATAGGAATCTTTTCTGGTACAAATTTTTAAAAGGCAAGGCAGCTGTTACTGTACTTAGACAGCCTTACTTGCTCCCATTCAAGTTGTTCACCAGGAAGGGTCTGAGAGCAATGAAAGTATGCTCTGGGATTAAGGTGTCTTCCTTAGTGTCTGCACGAATTTCTTTGTCCAGTAATGATACTCGTATATGTAAGACAGGCAGGGAAAAAAAAAAAGGAAAAGGTGTTGTCTGATTGGGTTAATGTATTTTTTTTTAAATATTCTTCCGTTCCTAGTAATTTTTTTGTCTTTCCTTTCTTTCCCCTCATGACTCCTTTTTCTATTCCTTCTTAGCTACCAACATCTTCCTCCTTAGCAGTCATTCCATTACTGTGTTACTCTCTACTGGTCTGAATTTTTTGTTTTTTCTATTTGTAATTTAACCTTTGTAAATTATATATTGCTAGACATATGAAGAGATTCCACTTACTGTCTAAAATTAGCTTACTAGTCTAAACTGGTCTTATAGGCAACCTCTGTAATCAATAAAAGATAAATACCACAGGAGGCAATTCATCACATTTTAAGATTATGTTGTAACTGGAAGGCTTAATTGCTGCCTGGGCCACCTGTCTCTTTGTGATGATTAAAAGGAGTGCCTGAGATGACAGTCTCAAATGAGGTACCTACTCTCAGATGGATAAAATTAGATGAAAAGTAGCCTACCTGTTGTTCCAGAAGTGGTGTTGGTAATGCATTGCTTTCAGAGGGTCTGTCCTGCAGAGGTAGAAGCTGCATAAAATTGGGATGAGAAGACACCCACAGTTTGATTTTCACTAGTGACCAACAATGTTGTGATGTCCTAGAAATCAACCCCCTACTATTTTGTTAGAACAGTTAATAGTTGCATATCTCTTCTGTGAACTTCTCAGCAAACTGCAGAATCAACTTGATTTTTTTGGCATGGGGAGTTAGAGGTTTCAGAGCATTTCTGACAAGGCTACACAGTGCTGTATAACAACATAACTGGGTACAAATCCAGTTCCAGCAATTTTCTTTTAAAATCATAAGGAACTAAGTTTACTGATGAGATACTATCTACTATTTCAGTGGTTGTTACTAAATCAGGAACATCTCCATACAGTGTGTCCAGATACATTTGATCATAAACAGTTGATAATGTTTGGTGAATGCTGCACATAAGCATTTGCAATTAAAGGAAAAATAATTTAGAAATACATATAAAACTATTTATGGACAAATACTGTATGGAAATATTTTGAGCAAAACTGTATATGATAAAACATTTATTAGTTACAAGTATTCCCATAGGAAAACTGGTATTTATTCTGGTACTTAATATTTTGTATTTTATTCTGGTGTATTTGGTATTTATTCTGGTATTTGATCTTTTTACAGTGCTGTAACTTGCCACTGAACCAACACATTTGGAACAGTTCATAGCATCAAAACCTTCATCCACATAGACTGATGCCATCTTGGCACTCAACAGACACTGTGAACTGAAGTTAAAAATCTTTATGGAGTTTATAACACCTGGGTCAAAAGGAATATTCTTCTGATATACAAGGAGGACCCTTACTGCCAGTATGACGAGCCAGGAGAAGTGGGTTAACCTTAGCCCTGGAGAGTTCTCTCAGCTTCAGAAATACGCAGAATGTAAGTAATTTTTAATATGTTTCATTTTACAGCTAAATAAAGAGTATTTTGAATGCAGAATATAAAATTGTTGTATTATTGATACTATTCACTGTCAAGTAAGAGGTTACATTATGGTTTACGTTTATTTTTTTAAATCAAAAATACGTGTTCTTTGGAGGGAAAGAAAAAAATCAGTTGGGGTCTGTAACACTTTTTCTGAGCAATTTTTTTCCAGTATGATACCACGTAGACTGACTATGGGTTGGTTATGTGACTGAGTATTTGGAGAACAATTTTTTAAAGCTTTGCCTTAATTTATCTTAATTTGCCTCAATTTGCCATAACAATTTATAAGCCACTACAGTGGGGCTTGTAGTTGAAAAGGCTTGCCTCAGTCATGGAGGAAGCATGGAGATTCCTGAAGAAACACATCTAAGCGTCCAATATGAAAATGTTTCTAGTACTTCAAACAGTGTGAAGGAAGTGCTGTCCTGTGAAAGACCAAGAAAGAAAAATATCTCTAAGCTGAAGCTCTTTAGTTACTGCTTAAGGAAAATCTCTTTCAGTTGCTTGAGACACTTAAATGGCTCAGAATTATGTACTTAGAGGGCAGATACTGAACATGAAACACAGATTTTGGAGACAGTTCGTGAAGCCTGATAAGAACTGAACTGAAAAAGCTTAGTAACATTTAGGAAGTCCTCATGTATGATAAATAATCTAAATTTCACTTTCTAAAAATGGAGAAAAACTCATATGATTTGTGAATGTTAACTGATTTATTACTAGAGGAAACTTCTGGTTATGAAGTAAAATGCAGACTGGTGATTGCTTTGGGTCTTTTTGTGTCTATGACTTCACAGTATATAGTTAATTGTTTTTTGGTATAGTCATGTAACAGAGCAATCATAAGATGATTATTAGAATGATTAATGTAATTATTATGGAATAGTACATTCCACTGGAATGTGATTTAGATTCTTAATATTTTCTTGGTTACCAAGTTAAGCCATGAATTATAATCTACATAATGCATTGTCACTGAACAACAACAAAATAATCAGCTAGAATTATTTAAATTGTGCTTTCTGGAACAAGTATATCAAGAGTCTCACAGTTCTCTGCAGCAATTGCTGTACAGTTTAAAGTATTCTATTCCTTAAAGTGTTTCCTCCCTATGTCACCTTCTCATCTGAAAGGATAAGCTGTAGAGCTGAAGGAAATTTGCTTCATATAGTGCTTTATATCCTTAGTGATGTTACTGAGCAAAGAGCTATTTTTTTTTCTCATTCCATAGAGAAATACAAAACATTTTATTGTCCAGTATTTAATCAGTTAGGACTTTCTGTTTAAAAGAAGGCCTTAAAAATCTGCTACATGTATGAGAAATGAAAGTATATGTGCTTTTTAGTAGTTCTTTTTTTTTTTTTTTTTTTGTGATACATAGAAGCATTAAATAAAGGGAAACAAGGTGCACTTATACAGCTTAAAACATCCAGGTTTTATATTGATAATTCATCACTTTCAGAGACCACTATGAAAAAAGCGTTGTATTCACATTTTTTAACACGAATGAATTTGTTTTAAATTACATCACCAGATAAATAGTAGACAAAACATAATAGAGCAGTATTTTTAAAAATCACTTTTTTGAAAATATTTACCGCTTCCTGGGAAAATATTTTCAAATTATTTTCCTTTTTATTTTTTTTTTCATTACCAGAATTTGAAGATTTTTGATAGAGATAGAAAGTTAGGTGGGTATTTTTTTTCTCCATGCATGCTTATAATTTGAGCCTCAGTGCAGCATTTGCTGAAATATTTGCCTTCCTTGTGGCGAAAAAAGGCACTTAAGATGCTTTTTTAATTTTGGCTTCCCTTTGCTCCTCTGGCACTTCTGGCACACATGATAGTTCAGAGCCATTGTTTTAGTAGAACTGTTGGTGTCAGGGAAATTGCTCAAGTATGTTTGTGTTCAGGTTTGTGTGTGTACATTAAAGAAAGATATGTTGTCTTTCAAGCTTCCTGTGCTCCTCTGTAATGAATGCTTTTGGAAATGTGAAATGTGGCACATTTTTTTGTGTAAATAGTTCAATTTCTGAGGCAATTACAAAAAAAATGGTTAATAGTAAATCAATTTTCATGTATAATGCCAAGGGAATAAACCCCAGGTATGGACCTTAATTTGAATTTCTGGGCTGTCCAATGTAATTTAACTAAATGACTGAAAAACAATATCTTTAGTGTGTGATCTAAGACTTTAAAATGCAATTAAAAAAAAATGGAAGCAATATTTTTGAACTTGGTATATTTTTAATGTAACATGGCAAGATCCAAAAGGTTGTGGTAGTAGATATCTTTAGTCATTACTAAATAATAATTAAGTTGTATGGAATTTTGTGAAGCTTGAATATATAATTGCTTTGCTATTTGTTGAACTTGGAAAGACAATGAACTGAAAATCCCCAAATTTCATTTTGTGACTTGGTAGAGTTTGATTCACTTAAAAAAATAAAAATAATAATAAAAAAAATCTCTAAACAACAAAAGTTCTCAAACAGTTAAAATAAATGCTCTGCTCATTTTTCTCCAGCATGGAACTTGAAGTACCAGTGATTCTCCTGCAGGATGGATGGCTGATCCGGGTGTCAGAAGGTGACACTGTGGGGAAGTTTGACTTTTTGGCAGCTGTCTGCCAACAAGTGGTGGTGATGAGCACCCAGCTGTGCCTCATGCTAAGGACTGGGTTTCACTGCAGCACTTCAGAATAAGTAGGGAATTCGTACTGAGGTGATTTGTTTTGCATTCACCTTCTGATATGCAAGCTTGTAATTTGCTTTGCCTTTCAGTTTGGTGTAGAGATTTTACTCCATCTTACCTAAATAGCAACATTATTTTGACTACGGAAGTTTTTAACTTTCTTGAATTTAAAAAAGCATTTGTAAATCTTATTTTAGTTCGCATCAAGCTGTAGTACTAGAGTACTAGAACAAAGGGTGTAGTCTACCAAAATCTAGCCTGCCTTGAATCATACTCTGAGTATCTGATAGTCACTTCTGCCTAATGAGATCACTGGAAATCAAAATTACTTTTATTCAGTGGTGGTGGGTTGATTTTGGCATGATGCTAGTTGCTCACCAAAGCATTCTGTCCCTCCTCACTCTCTTCCCATATTCCGGGGTCGGGTACATTCCATAGGAGACAGTCCTCCACAAACTTCTCCAGTGTGGGCCTTTCCCCTGGGCTGCAGTTCTTCATGGATACAAAACAGACACCTTTAGCTGGTGCTTGGGAAGGGGAGGTGTGCTGAGCTGCCTTGTGCTATAACCAGTAGGAAGTTCTTAAGTACAGGGTGGATTTCAATTTCTGCTTTTCTATGGAGCCTGAATAAATTTGGTTAAGAAAGTTTGCTCATCCATTTTAGGCACTTCATGTGTCTATTCATGCAGAAAGTATTCTCTTTAAAATGCATTTGCTGGTGTTTTGCATATTGACTTTGTGATGAGAAGAAACTCCTTGCACGGTTCCCTTCTGATGCTGAATCTCCTCAGTCTAAGCTGGCTACAGAGTGAGGTAGTGTTTTACTTATGTGACTTATGTGCCTTAGTTTACATCCAGCATGGGAGGGGGTGCTAACCCAGAATATTCTGCTGCATAGCAGACAGGGCACATTTGGATGAGTGAGGGATTTGACTTTGAATATTTTGAGGTTGAAGCTCAGTTTGAAACCATATCTTTGATCTTTCCCCTATCTGGAAAGCAATACTATCTCACCTCTACCTGTTTTATGAAGATTTGCTCCTGGACTTTGCTGAAATCAGTCACACCTGCAAGTGTTAGAGTTTCCAAGAAGAAAGGAGGAGTGGGTCCACACAGGTTCGAAGAGACAAATTAAGTGCCTCTTACCTTTACACTGAAATAGAACTCAGGTGGCACCTAGATGAGCTGCTTCTCTTGGCGTCAATTGACTTCAGTCATGCAAAGAAAATATCAAACTGTATTGAAATACAGACTGCACAGATAATAAGTACATCCAGAGTTGAGTTGATGCCTTGAGAGGCCACCTAAAAACAGAGACCAGAAAAGAATAAGGGAATAAAGGTAGGTATTATTTGAAAGGCCTTCAAAGGTACACCCTGGGGAGCCAGAGGCTACTGCCAAGATGGACGACAGGTCATGATTTCTTCACACTTTTATAGGTTTGGTTCATTTGCATATCAGGGTTAATTCTCCAACTAAAGCTTCAGTAAATGATGTAATTTCTCCAAGCATGCCCCCCTTTCAGAGGCTTTTGATTTACAGTTTTTGGGCCTAGGACGGTCTGGGTGTCCTTGGAGAGCAGGCCTGGAGAGGTTTTGTTATGTCTACCTATCATGAGAGAGCAGAAGTTAACAGGCTACAAGAAACTTCAGACTTACACACTAAGCAGTACAGGATTTGAAAAATATGAAAGTTAAAACCTAAGGCATCAGAGTCATATGTGCATATATAACTCATATAAGTGTAGACATTATAGATTCAACTGTCTTGGACTTAGAGGTCTGAATACAGCATAAATTCCCTTTTTAGTCATCAAAGTAGGCATGTGGATCTTTCACTGTATAAAGCCCTTTAAACCACTCATGTGGATTCTAGTGCTCTGAGAAGGACATGTGCTTTTCACTTTCTGACTGAAAGACACTTTGCTCAAGTTCAGTGTAGTTCTTTTTATTAATCTTCCTTGGCTTGATGAAAGCCTGTCTACACTGGCAGGTACTGTTAAACAAGGTCTGCTCCTAGCTCTGTGTGAAGGTACTGTCCTTGTAATCACTTTGAGAAGTTCTTACCATGTCTTGTCTGCCTGTTTTCTTCTTCACATAGTTATAGCATGGGTCAGTGCTTTATCCAGCTGTACTGTTTGGTGAACCCAAACCATGAATGTAAAATTTCTTTCTTGAATATATAATAGTTTTTCTCAGTTTCTCTAAGTATAACTGAACAGCAAAGGAGAATGAGCTCTCCATCACTTGTTCCTAATCACAAAATATTTCCTTCTAAGCAACACTCCGAACTTCATAGTAAGTGAATATCTCCCTGTAAATTATTCCAAGGAATATCTGTAATTTTGTCTTAGTGAATTATTTTTGAGCTCAAGTCAAGGCAAATTTATGCTGTCAACTTAGGACCCTTCTTTGTCTGCCTGCCATATTGAATAATTTGGGGCTTCAGTGAATTTTTTGGAACAGTTTAAATATTACTTACAAAAAAATATTTCTAGAGTCCAAAGAGTGTATTACCTAATACTTGGCACTTTGCAGTTAATATGAATATGTGTGGTTTTGGAAGAGTAATTATTTCCAAAGACAGTTCCTCTATGTCGTTCTTCCCAGTCCCATTAAAAATCTCCTCTCCTCTTGCTCTGAAAATAGAACAGTAGAACATATTTTGCATTAGATCTTTGCCTGGTTTTAAATTGCCTTAGAAGAGCAGGTGAAAAGAAAAAAAAACCTGGGATAACTGGTGTGGTTATTATATAATAGTGATAATAATGACAACAACAGTAATGTAGCCCACGCCAAATCCTGAAGATTCTAGGGGAATAAATGCACTTGAGAGAAGAATTTTTTTTTCTCTAGATTTCGTGATCAATGCTGGCTGTGGGGAAGAAAGGTGAAAAGATGTAGGGATTTTTCGGCAGAAAAGTGTAATTGCTTAGGGTAAGGTACATACAGAATGTTTCATGCAGAAGCAGTTTCCTTTAAGCTATATGGTACCAGATACGTATTTGTAAGTTGTATGAGGAGCAGCTGAGGGAGCTGGGGCTGTTTAGCCTGGAGGAAAGGAGGTTCAGGTGTGACCTTATCACTCTCTACAACTGCCTGAAAGGAGGTTGTAGTCAGGTGGGGGTCGTCCTTTTCTCCTAGAAAACCAGCAACAAGACAAAAAGACACAATCTCAAGTTGCGCCAGGGGAGGTTCAGGTTGGATATCAGATTTTCCTCATGGAAAGGGTTGTTAAGCATTGGCACAAACTGCCCAGGGCAGTAGTGGATTCCCTACAGCTGCAAGTGTTCAAGGAAGGAGTAGATGTGGCACTTAGTGCTATTGTCTGATTGACAAGGTGATCAGTCAGAGGTGGGATTTGATGACCTTGAGATCTTTTTAAACCTAAATGATTCTGTGATTCACTGATATGTGTCATTCTGTATTACTCCTAACAGGAGCCTGAATTGCAAGGGTATTCGAGAGAAACAATATAAATAGCTTCATTGTGATTATTATCTGTATGGTAAATTAGATTAGTTTGGACAGGCGGTTTTTTTAATCCTTTTTATTAAATGAATTTTGTATCTCCTTTTTATTAAATGAAGTTTTATGGCTGTTGTAGTCCAAATTATATGTTAAAAGGAGCTTAGAGGATTCTGCTCCAAAAGCAAGTGGGGAAATACTGAAAGGGTTTGAAACAGTTAA
>VWZQ01000639.1:10777-148059 GCA_013397015.1 Myiagra hebetior
AAAAAAAAAAAAAAACGGAAGCTCTTCCCTCAGTAGGTGGAGAAAAAGACCTCTGAGCTCTGGCAGCATGTGCACTCTGGGGAAATAGCTTGGTTTTGTGTTGTCCTTTTGAGTTTGTCAACAAAACGTGCCCTGAGGAAAAAGCCTGAAAAAAACTTTTTGCAAAACTTTTGGCAGTGATTTTTTCCCAGGCTGGTGGAGGAAAACTTGGGCAGACTGTCACAGCCTGAAGATAGAAATAGATGCTGGAGTGCTACTGAAATGACTGTGAGAACAGAAACAGCATCAGCAGCTGCAGCATCTTTTGATGTAGCATCAATAGCTACTGCAAGAACTAGACAGTGAAACAATTTTATAGGGGAACAGGGAGGAGGAATTTGTGAAAAAGATCAGTGAAGAAAAATGGGGAGGTCAGCAAAAGTTTTGGTTCAAAATTAAGTTGGCAGAGACTCTTGAGTGGGTGTGGCTCTGTGGTCCTCACAGAGGGAAATATTGTCTTTTACAATGGGTATAGATGATAATCTGGAGTGAATTTCATATCTGTGACAGCTGGTCACCAGAAGCTATGGGCCATTACACAATCCCTCAGAGGGTCTCAGGCTTCTAATGCCACATGCAATTGTGCTAATTCTAATGAGGGACTGAATCTCATCAAGTACAATTTGACAAAGATGTTTTTGACTGTGTGGAAAGTGGAGAGAGAATATCACTGGTGATTACTGAAAATAGTTTTACCCTAAGTATTGGATTTTAGGATTATGGTGTTTTTGCTGCTATTAGTAAAGATGGTGGCAACTAGGTTCTCAAAAAGTTTCTACAGAATCTGTTAGACTGGCTGAAAGGTGGAGTCTGCCAGTGCTGCGTGTACAATATCCCATGAACTGGTGACAACTTAATGGAGAAGGATAATGGGCCTAGTCTTTGCATGCAAGGCCTGTTGGGGGTAGACTGGCCAAAAAAAGGGACCAGTTGATAATGTCTAGAGTCTGAATCCTTATCCTAAATCTGTGATTGGAAACTAAAAATGTAAGTAGGAGAAAATGGAGTGGAGAAAACTACTCAGTGGTTTGGTGGGGCACTTGCTTTGGTTCTCCTGCGAGGTGAACTATGAACTATGCATATTGATATAACATTGTAATTTTTTTATTCAGATCTGTGAATTTAAATCCTTTGTGCACATTCATGTGTTGCACCAGTTTAGAGAAAATGGAATAGGATTATTTATTTAGGCTCTAGTGAGATTTACTCTTAAAAAACCGTGAACTCTGTCCAAAGGAAGGCTGTTACATACAGTTTTCACTAATGAGGATTATTAGATCCAGCTTTGACTTGTGTTAGACTGAAATCCAGAATAGAAAAGATACAAAGTTGTGAATTTATTTTTCATTTAACCAGTCATAGTTGAGACTTGACCGCTAAAGATCATACCATAGATAAAGTTGTTGTGGGAGATCGAAAGCTGGGCACCAATATCATCTGCAGAAATATTAGTGGATTCCTTTCCTTTCTCTAGTGAGGGTTTCTCTGCTAGGTCCTAAAGAGAATGTAAGATAGGAATGATGAGTTGAGCATTTCTAAAGAAAAAAAGATGATAAACATGTAATAATACAGTATGATCTGGATCTCAGAGGTGGCCTTTCTAATGACATAAAATGCTTAGTGTTTCTGCCATGAGAAATGCCTTCTGGTGACTAGCAGTTGTGTTTTTAACCAAACAGAAGCTGATCAATTCTCCAGTTAGCCTGTCAATGGTAAGCAGTATCATATTGACTCTGTCCGCAGTTGTGAGTAAGGAGGAACCTTTTTATGTCTGTCAGGTGGGATACTCACGTGTATGCAGAACTTTTTTCCTGCTTCCACACCCATACTGAGGAAGGGCATCCAACTTGTTTAAGGTATAAACTATTTAGGGAAAGGAAAAACTGTTTAGGGAAAGGAACGATGTAGAAGAGTTATGAACTCTTTGTTTTAGTTAAAGGGACTATGAAATTATTAAGGAATTTCTTTATTTTATGAAAAGGCAAATTCACTTAAGTACATTTTTGTCCCTCTCAGGCTGCTGTGCATTCTAATTTGAAGCATTCTTTTAGGAACTATTGGCTTTTGTAAAACTTTGTTTGAATTGTACATAGTAATGGCACAAAGTAGTCACATTGAGTGACTTGGATTATCTTATTACAGTATTATGTTCATGTCTTAGCTAATTACAGGGATCCTCTCCTGTCTTCTAACTGCAACAATCTTCCTATGTCAGCAGCAGGGAGACATGTTTTAAGAGCAGAAAATAGTGAATTTATAATTGTTACTATCAGCTGGCAAAATTGGGACAAATCTCCTATTTATAAATGCTCCAGAATCATAGAATTGTAAAGGCTGGAAAAGACCCCCTTCCTCAGCAGAACAGAAGATGCTCTCAGAATATCTGATTTGTTCAAGGGTACCAATATAAAGGGATTATACTCAGAAAAATGCAAAACTACCGTTGCTGCTCTGTGCTGTTGACTGGAGACTGCTAACAAGAGATCATAAATCATAACATGAAGAGACTTAGTCAATTTAGTAAAAGCAGAGAAGGCAGTAGGTTGTTAGAGAAAACCTGTAATTCAGCATTTTTGAAGATGTTGACAAATTGGTCCAGAGTTGGATCAGCTTAGTGAAGCACCAGATGATTTTAGCGTCAATTTCTTTTTTAAAAAGCTGCCTCTGCTTCCTTAATAATCGATTGGTAGGGTCAAAATTATGATGCCTCCAAAAATTGTGTCTTTCATTTAGAGCTAACGAAAGTATTAGGAAGCAAATGATCTCAGTCGTGCTAGTGCTAACACACTTTATTTGTCCATTTTGGGAAAGCTAGTGGAAGTGTCAAAGTTTTGTACCTATTTAGGCCTCATATGGAAGAAATGTTAAAGGAATTGGAGAAGGAAAAAATTGATTCAGCCTGCTTGATAGTACCAAGTTGCATTGATCCCAGAATCCAGAGAGAAAATTCTGTTAGAGGAGGCTGTTATTGTTACAAACCCATCATTTGCACAAAGAGAGGCACTGGAAATGCTTTCTGTGTGATCAATAGGACACTGTCTCATCATCAAAAGCATTTGGTGGTCTCACTACAAGATGATAATTTACCTGCAACCTTCTTGCACATTGGCTTCACCTGGGAGAGTGGGGAAGAAGCAGCAATCGCAACACCTGGAGAAGACTAAGGTTTGCTCAGTCTTGCTGAGCAATGAAACTCAGTAGTTCAGTACATAGTAGTTCAATGTAGGTGTTGAATTTGTTGTGCTAAGACTGGACAATGTTAGGCCTTCATTTGGAGGATAATAGTATTATTTTCTAGATTATACTACTAAGTTCCCAGTGTTTCTGTTGAGGGCAGAGTGGCTGTTTCAGTACCTGGGGAAGATTAGGTTGGTCACAACTTGCCAGTAGTATCAGGGCTTATGTTAACTCAGACATGTAGATAATGGCTCTTAAGTAATATAGTTGAAGGGAATTAGGAGAAATTCTTTAGGGTAAAAGTTCATGACTTGGCATTTCCATTTTCAAGGATATCGTTGCAAGAAGCAAAGGTAAAGAGTTCTTACAAAGTCCAAAATAGAAACACTTGTTCACAGAATCACAGAATAGGTAAGTGAGGCTGAACAGGACCAGCTCCCTCAGTCTTTTCTTGCAAGAGGAGTTTTCAGGTTTCTGTGGCTGAAGGCTTCATGGTGTGTGGTAGCTAGTAGCTGGTCTTTGAATTCTGAAAGGCAAATGGTGTCATCTCACCGTGTTCTTTGTTTCCTTGATCAAAAATAGTGATTTCTTTCTAGATATGGAGCCGCATAGATACATGGTGGCAGTCATTAACACCTGGTGTTGCAGCATCAGCTGTTATTGGTGCTGAACATACATTGTGTCTATTACAAATCTGACATATGGTCATCAAATTACTGAATGTGTATTTATACACTGTAAAATATGTAAACATTGATTGTGCCTTTGTTATATTTCCTATGTTTCTATGTATCTTCCATATTTCTATTCCTTTATTGTTTGGTTGTTTCTATGGACATTTGCATGCAAACAGCAAGAAGCTTTTGTTTCTTAAGAGTTCATCTGTTCCTGTTGCTTATTCTTATTATAAAGATTTGGGGGATAATTCAATTGGTTGCTGTGGAAATGAGCCTGATGTCACAAACAGAGAATTACAGTTCACCAAGCCTTTAAGAAACAAAATGAAGGGAGAATGGGCTAATTGGAGAGCCATGTGACTGTAGCAGAATCTCAGCTCTTATTAAAAGCATGTATTTTTAGTCCCTGTGTTTCTATAGAAGAGCTGGAAAGTGTAATTCACATAGTGACAATCCATGACTCATCAGACAAACTGAAAAAAACATAGCTCTGGGAGAAAGGATGATCCTGCTTTGCCTTTATGGGATTCACACTCAATAAACCAGTAGCCCGTGGTAGGTCCCTTCAGCCCATCAAAGCTTCATATGCTTGAAGAGAGACAGGCAAAGCTGCTTGGCCAGCTTGTCCACTGAAAAAATATACTCTGCTATTAGCTTTACCACTTAGGCTGTTCTGCTTCTCCTGGGTTCCAGAAGAAAGGAGGGCCAAAGCTGCCCTCCTTGTTTCTCTTGAGAACAGAAAATAGGTTGGTGTTGATGGCTCAAGTTGAGAATCAGGGGTTTCTGTTTGAAAGAGTGGACTTACAGCTGTCTGATAGTGTTAGGCGACTTCCCTCCATCTGCCATTAATTGGGGTGAAGGGCCCTGGATTGCCTTCTTCTCTTTTGTTTTCTGCCAGTTAAAAGAAGCAAAAATTTAAAATGTGCTCATAATTACATATGTTTTCATTATGTTTTTAGGCACTAAAAGTACATTGCTTTTTGTGTGGCTCTGGAAGATTTTTAGTGGATTCCATGCAGTGTCACTGCATAGTTTTGTTGGCTGCACTGCAAAATTGAATGGCTTTTTGAGGACATTACAGATTGCTAAATTTGTCTTTAGAACAGTCCAGATTTTGTGTGGGTCATAATTTTATTAAAACCAGTATGGAACGTGGACAAAAGAATTTGTCATTCAATTCCAATGTACTATGTTTTTGTATTAATTCTGAAAATAGAAATGCTTGATTTTATTTTAAGCATGAAAGTTACAAATAATTTTTGTTATAGCAGGCGACCCTTCCTTGGAACAGGGGTTGTACTAGATGATCTAGAGAGATCCCTTCCAACCCGAACAGTTCTGTGATTCTGATATTGAGACACTTGAATTAATTGTAGCAGTAATGATAGTAATAAAGAGTTTGTTTTGAAGAATGTATTTCCTAGAATTAAGTGGCCTAGCAATAGATGTTTTCATTCATGAAGGCATACTGAAGAGCTTTAAAATGCTTTGTTAACTGTTGTTTCTTTGTTGTTGGTTCTGGTTTTGTTTGTTATTTGTGTTTGCTTTTTTTTTGGTTGGTTTTTGGTAGCTTTTTTTTTTTTAAGTAGAGTGCTGTTTCTACTTTTAATATGTTCCTTATGTTTGAAATTCACTGCAGAGATGGGGCAGACTCTAGTATCCCTTACCTGTATCAACATAAACACTTCAGAAATCCTTGTAACTGCTTTGAAAGAAAGCATAGGTTGTATATTGTTTAAGAGCCTATAGATAGGGGTAGTTGAAGTAAGTGGAAGGAAAAGTGAAAATTTTATAGGTGTTTATGAGAGGAGGATGAGAAGTTGGTTTGTGTACTAACTATATGTCTGAATCCTTTGTTGAATAGCAACACTTCAGTACTGGGTAGGCTTTAAGAGTTGGAGAAATTGCTGAAGTTATACTAGAGATGGTGAAAGTTCATTGAAGAGATGTGAAGAAAATGAGCGAGTGACGAGAGTTTCTGTGATAAAAATACAAAGGTCCTGAAAGGGAAAAATTATTTAAAAATGTAAAAAAGAAGACATGGGAAAGCAAAGCAAAACAAATGGTTCAAATAAAGTTGGAGTCTACCAAGTTTTGGTAGACCAAAATTCATGTATCTGTGCTGTTTTTACAACCCATGGGTAGTGCCATGAATGATGTAAGAAAACAGAGAAGAAGAGATGTTAGAAATAGCTTATCAGGACAAAATCAAAGTTGGCTTTTAGAGAAACAGAACAGCAGACAGGAGCCAAAATAGAACTCAGTACCTAAAACTGAATGTTTGGAAATTTTGATTTGACGTTTGGTCTTTGGTTATGAAAAATAATAGTAATAATGAAAAAACAGAATTGTGAAGTTGGGAGAAATGACCCAAAGCAGAAGGAGAAGAATTCTTATCGAACCTTGGTGGCTAGCAAAGTTCATCTTGTAAAAATGATTTAAATGACTTTATGTTAACTATTTTGTCTTCTGTAGAGGGCCCTCTAGTAGTTTTTGAATATAAATTATTTATTGTTCAAATCTGTGAAGATGTACAAAAGCACTCTTATTTTTGAATTGAAAGCTTGACTACTTATTTAGCTAATTTTGGGTGAGCATGAGTCCAAGCAAGTACTCCAACTGGAATTTGAAAAAAGACACTTACAGGCCCTTTGGAGGTGCTCTTATTCTGGAATAAATTAAAAATAGCTGTTCATTCAGATTTGTTTTAGTAGGTAAGAAGTTAGTTAATTAGGAACTCTTTAATACTTAGAGGCACAATGACCCATTTCACATTCCCTTAAGTATAGAACCATATTTTTATATTTTATGTCAGACACAATGAACATTGTCACATTGCTTGTCAAGTCCAGGCTCACTGTTTTATCTATGGTCTAAAATGTAAACCTTTGTAGAAGACCACACTGTTAAAGATATATGACATTATGATTTACATTTAAATGACCTGTACTTTGAGTTTTGGGAATTTAAGGGATTCACAGAAAGAATGTCAATTAAGTTGTCCCAAATGGTACAAAAGCACATTCTGAAGTATTTCCCAGTGCATGTGCTTAAATCACAGCATGCACTGAAGTTTTTCTGGATTAGGTTTCAATAAGCAAGTGCCAGAGTAGCTATCCCTTCTAATAGCAATCTAGAGATGTAATGACTGACGATGTATGGGGACTACTAAACTGCTCTTCAAACTACAAACTCTTCAAGGCAGACTCTACTCTTAAGATAAATACTTTGCAGATATGTGTAGATCTTAGAGCTTAAAGTCATCCAGTCTCATATTTTTAGAAATAACCTGAGTAAGTTTACACTGAATCTCAGGGTTTTTGTACCACTAACACATTTCAGAAGAACTTGATTTTTTTTTTTTTTTTGTTCCCCCTTTTTTTTATCCCTATTTTGTTATCTCTTCACACAGCCTGTGTAACATCTTTGGCTAACAACACCCTCTCAACCCCCAAACAAAACAAAGGAAAAATACTCAAACAAATCCATTCATCTCTGCAGCTTAGCATCCTGTCCCTGGGAGGCATGCATCTCAAAAGTTTTGTAAGTGTTCCAGGCATAAATATGTCAGTCTTTTTTCAGGGTCTAGCTGGACATAAAACCCAAATCTAAATCTTGTGTAGTTATGCAGAGCAGGTTATAATCACATCCCCATTTAGTTGTTTTAGTAGAAACTAGCAATAAATATGGTCTCTGCACTACAGAAAGTCTTCAACTTTAAACTGAGTCAGACCCCATAGTGTGTGTTATATCTAGTGAATAAAAAAGCTGCGTAAACTGCTCTAAATAACTTGGGTTAATGAATAAGGAATATATCCTGTCACTGCATTTTTTAATGTTAAATTTGCTGGTTGCACTTCAGGTTTTATCCTGTAAGTTGTTTTTTAAGGTAAGAAATGGCATAATTTTCTTGGATAGGAATGCCTACCTGTATGTATAGCAAGTTGTTCTGTCCCATGCAGAATTTTTCATGTCTTGTTTTTTCCCCCCAGGAGTTATGACACCCAGGCATATGCAAGAACTCTTTTCATATGGGTTTGCTCTTCATGCTGCCCGTGGTAGAAAAGTTGTGTTCTCTTGCTGCTGTCTCCTACACATATAGTGCCAAAGAGTCGTATGTGTAGTGTTCAGAGGTGGTGATTGAAGCAGACTGTTAGGGTTTTTAATTGTGATTAGTGCTGTGTATAGCAGCAGGTGAGTTTTTGTAAGTTCTTCTCTTATTCATACCACTAATATATAACTATGAAGTCATCTCTAATAAAATGGTAGTATTTTTATACCAAGCCTCTTACAGAACTCATACTCATACCACTATCTTCCAAAAATAGAGAGTGGTAATAATAATAATTAAAAAAAAAAAAGCATATACCACAGCTGTCAAATAGGTTTAGTTTGAAAGAATTGATCACCTGCTTTGTTTTAAAGATTGAAGCATCTCTGGGGATTTGATTTCTGCATTGTTTTACTAAACGTTTCTGTTTAATTTCCAGTCTTTTTCAGAAGCACTCTCTCAAAGCTGTATTCTGTTTTATGAAGTGGATTCTACTTAATTTTCTTTCTCCTTTTGTGAAAGGGATGAAACTTGCCTATTTCTCCCACCTGTTTAGTAACTATAAACCAATAATTGTGAAAAAATGAAACAAATGGAAGAAATGGGAAACAGTTTCATCCCTTTCACAGAAGGAGAATGAAGTCTTTTATCATAACAGATTCTTTATTATTTCCACTATGGGGTTTTTTGTAATCAGTTTTTAGGGTTAATAGTTACACAGAACATCAGTCTTGTCCTAATCTTTTGTGAAACAACACGCACCACAAGAGATTCCCACCTTTATTGATAGACTTTCAGTTTAGTGTGAGTAGTAGTCTTCCATATAATTCAGAAAAAAATATTTTCTTTGCATACATATTTTGGAGTGGTGTTTTGTTTTCTCCCCCATTTTACATATTTAATCTCAGATAGAAGTCTAGTAACTTATGCTGCACAACTTCAGTGACTGATGAGCTGTGTAAAAGTTGTCAGAATTTGGCCAGCCTTTGCCAAATGACCATGAGTAGAAGCTTTGGAGCTTGGTATGAGAGCTGAGATTTTTCAGACTGCTTTTTTGGTTGGCATTCACTTGTGTTTTGAAATTTTATGCATTAATGCTGTTGAACTAGTAATTCTAATAGTCATTTTAGGGGAATGTAGAATGTTCTGCTATATTTTCCACTTGCAAGTCTGGAAATTCACATGGCATGTTAAAACTTGTAGGCAATTTTTAGAAGCCTGCTTTTTGAATTTAGAAAAAACTGAGAAAATCAATTTTAAATCTTCCTGACCACAAAAATTACATTTTTTTAAACAATGTTAATTTGTGCAGATTATGCATCGCTGTTTTCTATGAAATTAATTCATTATCAGCATTTCTTATGAAAAGACCTTTTAATTTCTTCAGGCTTTTTCTATTTTTTAACCATAGTCAGAACATAATCGATTTTTAAAATTACGTTAAACCTTTGCCTTAAAGGTGATGCAGATCAAGTATGAACATGGAGAGAGTGAACAAGGAGGCAGAAAAGGTCTTTTTTAAAGTTATTTTGATTAAATATTAAACATTATTCATTATTTTGATTGTAAGTACATAGCCAAGTACATCAGAAATAAAGGATAAGTAATTAGGAGGCACTGATGAAAAATGTGGCAGCTAACATCAGAGAAATTTTGGATAAAATCAAATAAAAATAAAGAGGAAAGAAAGCTTAATGGCAAGCAAGGTATTATGCATGAAATTATCAAGGGTTTATATGAGGGTTGAAATAAATAGAGAAGCTACAGAACCAGGAAGAAAGTAAGGTGAGAATAAAGGAAGTATACAGTATTTCTCCAGTGGAGGAATTAAATAAATAGAGAAGCTACAGAACCAGGAAGAAAGTAAGGTGAGAATAAAGGAAGTATACAGTATTTCTCCAGTGGAGGAATTCCATTGTTTTTTCAGAAAGGTTGGGGTGTTAAGATTAAATATCAAAAATGTTTTTGTTTTTCTGTATTCAATTTATCTACTGAATGGTATGCAGGCTTTTGAACAGCTTGAATTTTAGCTGTTCCCTTTGAAATTGGACAGAAGTCAGTTCCCGATCTTCATAAAGTGCTCAATGCCTTCGCAGGACACACAGCAGGCTGAATGAGAAGCCTTCATTCTGATTTTCCAGCTTTTATATGGCTGCAGTTAACTCCATATGATGCACATGGTTGTCTTAGTGACTGAAGTTTCCAAGCAATGACTTGAATTCTGACAGCAGTAACACAGTGTATTTTCTGTGTGCAGTGTGAGTGCAGCACGTACAGCCTTGTTGCTTTGCTGAGCTTTTGGGAAGCTCTGGTGGCCTGCAGGCTGTCCTTCTTACTCACCCTCTCAGCAGCAGTCAGCAGCTTGCCTCCTGCCCTTTTCAGGTGGGTGTCCCCATTCCCACCCTCTTTCCTCATGGGGTTCACATCCTTCCTTCTTCATCCTCTTGAAGTAGCGCCATGTCCAGTGCCACACAAGCAGCTCTCAGCTTCTGCTTAAGGCCATCCTTATAAGGCTATTTGGCAAGGGAATGAATGCTCATGGGTGCAACTGAGACCCTGTGTGGAACTAGAAGGGGCTCTGTGTGTGTCCCTGTGTTGTGGACACTGACTTGGACTGTCTGACAAGAATAAAAGCCTGTTATGTTTGGGAATTTCCCAGAGAAGCAATGTGCTTTGTGCTGTACTTTGCAGTGCATTGTAAAGATTCCTAAGCTAGAAATGAGCAGTAAAGTGGTGCAGCAGCACAGCTGGAGTCTATTTTCAGTTTATTTCAGGAGCTCTAGAATTCCTCCACTGCCTGATTTGAGCGACTCAGGATCTCTTTACATAATAGTGCCATTTGTAGGCATACAGAACAACACATTTTTTTTGAAACAAAACACTGTGGTGTTCCTTTTGAAACATTTGGATGCTTACAAAATTGAATATTTCAATATTTTATTTGGGGAAAAATAAAGGAAAGTTAAATGTATTTGTCAAAGAATATGTCCTGGGCTGCATCAAAAGCATGGCCAACAGGTAAAGAGAGGTGATTCTGCTCCTGTGTTTTGTTTTTGAGAGATCCCATCTGGAATGCTGTGTCCTCCTCCGGGGTCCCCAGCACAGGAAGGACATTGACCTGCTGGAAAGAGTCCAAAGGAAGGCCACCAAGTTGTTCAGAGGGATGGAGCACCTCTCATCTGAGGAAAGGTTGAGGCAATTGGGTTTGTTCAGCCTGGAAAATAAGGTTTTGGGGTAACGTAATCACAGCATTCCAGTACCTGAAGGGAACCTACAGGGAAGATGAAGAGAGACTTTTTGCAAGGCCATGTAGTGACAGGACAAGGGGGGATGGCATCAAACTGAGAGTAGGTTTAGATTTGATATTCATAAAGAATGAAATTTACTGTGGGGATGGTGAGGCACTGGAACAGTTTGCCTGGAGAAGCTGTGGACGCCCCATCCCTTTAAGTGTTTAAGATCAGGTTGGATGGAGGTCTGAGCAACCTGATCTAGTTAAAGGTGTCCCTCACCCACAGCAGGAGGGTAACTAGAGGGTCTTTAAGGTCCCTTCCAAAACAGGCCATTCTCAGATTCTATAACTTTTAATATTAGGTTTATTGGAATATGTTAGCTACTGAAGCATTTGTTCTTCTCTTCAACAAAAGAAATTTCTACTAAAAATACATCATTTTGATTGGAGAAAAGCAAAAGTTTGCACAGCTTGATATTAAATTTAACTAAAAGTAAAATAAATACCGAGAGATTTCTGGACTGTCTTGGAATTTTGGTTTTGGTGATCAGATTTCTGAAGGCACCCTCAACAATATTTACTTTGTTGTCTAAAAAAGTTATTTTTCTGACTAGCAATTTTATTTATGTTCATATCTGTATCTTGGGTGTTGGGTTTGTTTTTCAGATTTAGAATTTGTTAAAAGACAGAAGTGGGGATAAAACATAGATTATTTTAGATGACTTCTGGGAGTATAACCTCTTCTTTGCTGTTTGTGAGTGACACTAAAACAGATATTCTGACAAGGGTCTGGCATTTTTCTTAATGGTGCAGAGGATTGTGAGTCACTACTCAGGAGACTGGGTCTTTATTTCGTGACTTATCTTGAAGCTATGATCTCATACATATTGCAGGTTAGTAAGCCATTTGTTTTCTGAGGATTTTTTTTAGTTCACGGTCTGAGATAAGCTTTATTTCACTGATGGCACACACTGTTTGGAAAGCATTAGAACAAAACCAAGTCTTTTCTCTGTGAGAAACTTAAGCATAAATGTGGTGACAGTTTTCTTATATGTCTAATTCCATACCACATCCAAGCATAAAAAATTACCTTGTAAGAAAATTTACTTTGTAAGAGAATGAAGAATATATGGGGCTGCCGAAGGAGTGGAAGAGGCCGGCTGGGATCATCCTAGACACCAAGTCGAAATGATATGTCCTATACTTATTGCTAATTGTGTTTGTTAGGGAAGGCTGTTACCTGCTAAAAAGCATTCAGTAAATTCTGGTTTTACAGTTGTTTTATGTTTGTCTATACACTGGTATTTAAAACGTACAGTAGGCTCCAAAAAAGTGTGGTACCGTTGCTTAAGAAAAGCCATACTGCCTATAGACATTAGAGTTCCTCTTTCCTTGAGGTGAAATGTCTTAAAACTTTTTTTAAGTTCTTGTCTACTGTTTATTGCACTTGCTGCAGTCCTGGCAAGCTCCAGGACTTCCAATGTCTTTTTAACAAGAACAGATTCCTTGGGTTAAAATGATCTAGAACAGTATTTTTGCAACATAGTTATTCAAGTGTTTTCCTTTTTCTAATTCTGAAACAGGATATAAAAAAGGAAAGGGAAAGCCCATCTTGAAAAGCAAAGGAAAAGTCTAACTTGTTTCCTTTACCATTTTTTGACAAAGTCCTGAATTCTAGTTTTGTTTTCCTTTGCACTGTCAGAGGTCTTTCACTGTGTCAACCAACTTTTCCTTTTTCTCATATATCCTGAACCGAAGCAAGCTAAGTCTATTAAGCCTGAACTCCACAAGAAGGTGAGTCAAAAAGTTAACTCTTTTTGAAATGCAACTCTCTTGGAATTGGAATGTAGCTCCCTCAAAGCTAGTCTGTTCCCCAGGTTTTAAGGTGAATTTATTTCCAATCATACTTTTGCCTCTTTTTCTTTTCCTCAAAACAAACTATTTTATTAATGTATTACTGCATTGAAATACTTTTAATTATCAGGCATATGGAACATTCAAAATGTTCAGCTGCGAGTTAATGATGAATACAAAAGTTTGGGAAAAATTAAGGTCTGTTTGTGGCTGTAATTTCCTATTTCTGAATGTTCTAATATTAACTTGTGATGTTTTAGGGTTTTTATCCTCATGTTAAGAACTTTAGATGGAATATATTTATTCTGAAATTGAAGTCATCCTTTTAAATCATGGGAAAGTTAAGGTCTCTGGAAACTCAGAAAATTATGAGATCATACTTTTAGATTTTTCTGTTTAAGATATATTAGTTACCACTTTTTTAAAAAAGGTGTGGAGGAGCAGAAGAAGAGAGATGTGAAATTAAGAAGATCAAAAGTTTGAACTTCTCTTTCTTCTTCTCTTTTTTCTTGCTATTTTTGAAGTTTCATCTGCCCCTTCCTGTTTTTTCTTCTCCTTATTTTTTATTGTTTTCTCTTGTTGCTTTTATCCTTTTTCATTATTAACTCCTCATTCTTCTTTACTTCTCATATATTTTCTGCTTACTTGTGCTCTAATTATCTGTGTCTTACATGCTCTGGAAGGTATCATTGTTAATCTGCCTAACTGCACAATATAAAATTAAATAAACAAACATGTCCAGTGTGATCATACTGAGGTGGAACTGGATGGATTAGGAAGAGATATAAAATTGAATCCCGGGACCTGAAAATGTTGATAGTTCATTACTGTTACGTTGTCTTGTGTCTGTGGCAACATTAAGTTGATGAATACCAGTGTGATGCTGCTGGTGTTTTGCTACTAGGTTGGACAACTTAATGTTGTTATTATACCTGTACTTTAGGGCTACACATTCATAAAACATTTGAATAAGCTTATGTTAAGTTTATATTAAGCTTACAATAAATAGACATTATCTTTTTCTTTCAAATACACATTGAGTTTAGTTTAGGGGCATATCTTTGTAGTTTGAAGCATAGGTGACAGAAAAGATATTTTAATAGATTGATTTGTTAATCTCATTTCTTTTTTTTCCCCCTAAAATGTAATATTATAGATTGGCAAGGTAGATGCTGCTTGCTGCAAAGTTTATTCATTGTTGTCAGGATTTGTGGCAGGAATGATTTAAGGAAGGACCTACCCAAAGATGGAGAACACATTTGTTATTTGTAAACAGAGTTTGTTGAGGAAATTTGTGGTAGATTTGCCAGAAATTGTTAAAAGATATTCTGACTGTAATGACAGGCAAATGGCAAAATTACTTTATAAAATATAGTGATTTGATCAGTATGGTACTTACAGCAACTGTCCATAGTGGGTGCTGGCCTCTAAGGGTTCTTTTCATGGAATAAATTGGTACAGTCTATGCTCTTTAAAATATTTCTTTATGTGTCATGTCATTTTATAATAGACCTTTCAAAGGGCTGCAAGTTTCTATAGAGGAAGAAGACACTAAGTTGGTTGATACAAGTAGGCCTATGAAAAACTCAGGGTATGCTCACATTGCAGTCAAACTGTGAGTATGTCTCACAGAATTTTGAAAGAACTGGCTTAATTTAGCTATTTTTGATACCTCAGAAGTAAAGTTTTGACACAGGGGCTGGTTCCTCGCCTGTTCCAAACTGTTCGCTAAATATCCAAATAAATTCCATAGATCACTATTTGATGGCTTTAAAAAACCCTTGTGGATGTTAGAAATGCATTCAAGATGACTTATTGTCTCGGAAATATTAGGAATGAAGCCCAAGATAATGCAACTTAATTCTGAAAGATTTATTCTTGTTTAAGCAGTCCTCTATCTTATTTGTCATAGTTCTTGGCATTCTTGTGGGCAAGAAGCACTGTTACTGTGTAAGTGTTCAGATTTCATATAACTCTCTTTTACCCATCCTTCTGTTAAACTATATGCATTTTTAATATAAGCTGCATTTTTCACAGTTTATTTGATGGGGTCTTTGGTTTGTTTGGTGGTAGATTTATTTCATGATGTCATCCTGTATATCTGTCATGTGCACTCAGTGACTAAACTTTCGTAGTAAGTAGGAGTCACTTGGCTTCTGTCCTTTTCACATGATGCCTGCATAATTATGTCTTAGCTCATTCACACAATCACAGAATAGTTAAGGTTGGAAAGAACCTCTGAAGATTATCTAGTCCAACTCCCCTGCCAAGGCAGAGTTACCTAGATATTCGCTCAAGGATATTTATCCAACAGTTCATCATCATTGTTTTAAGGCAAAATCAGTCTAGATGCGTAGTACTTCTCATTTCTTTCCCTTTCCCCGTCTTCAGACTCCCTATGACTCAGATTTGTTGAAAACAATCCATTTTTTATTTCCCTGAAGTCGAGCAAAGTGATTCTTTCAAAGGCCAGGGTAAGCTATAGAACAGGACAGACTAGTTTTCAAGTTTTAAAACACAGAAAGCTGTGTATTGCTATGTGTATAACACGAAAACTGATAATTGGTGGTAGCACACAAAAGAGCAACCATCTATCCTGGGGAATAAGCTCAGAAAAAAATGAGGTAAGTGTAAGAAAATCTAAATGAAGAACAGATTGATGGGATAAAACCATAGAAAACTGATTATAGGATAATTTTAGGATTAAAGCTGTTTCTGAATACTGAGCAGAGATGGCTGAGAATTTATGTGTTCTTGTTTGCTTGTTTTATTAGCTGAATAGGGAATGTAGGAAGTGATAACAGAGTAAGAAATAAAGCTTAAGAGAGCAAATGGGCTTTGGCTTCTAAGCCGGTAGAGGACAAGTAACCCAAGTGTATTAAACTGCTTAAATTAAAGACTCAAATAGATATTGTTTAGGATGATCTCTACAAGCTTGCTTGTGGGAACTACTTATCTGAATAATGTTATTACCTTGCCAAGTAAGTTTCCTTGAAAATGCAGTCTTCCTTGGAGTGTCTCTCCTGGATACTCTGGCACAAAATGACATTTGATAAAGTCACAGATAATCCTGGCAGTAGGGTTTAATGCTGCCTTTGTCAATGTACTATATGATAAGGTTTATTCTTGCTTGGTATCTCTTTAGAATCCTGGAATGAGCAAAGAATTACCCTGTTCCAGCTTTGATAAGTCAGAAGATGGAATCTCTTTGTACTAAGGCTGATACAAAACTCATGTCTAATGTTTTTGTAGAGAATGGGAAAGGATTTGAGATGCATCAAGCAAGGATCAGCAGAAAACAGATCTCCAGGAGTGTGAACTGATCTTAAGGACTTTCCTTTCCTTGATGTTCATGCATGATACCTCTCTTCTGTACGCACAATTTCTCAAGTATTATCTGCTATGGTCCATATTGTCCATAAGGGCACATAAGAAATTAGTGAGATAAAGCAGTTAATTAAGAAAGTATTTATTGATGAAAAAAGAAATATATATAGCAATGCATTAAAAACGCTGTTTAACTATACCAAATTTGAAAACAGCTGGCTTAGATGGAAACAGAATTTTTTAAAATTTGAAAGTCCACATCTAGAAGATCTATGGAAGTAGTACTTGAAATATTTTTCTCAGAGCAATGAGCATAAAACAGACTTCCCAGGATAGATTTACAATGACAGTTGTTAAGATAAATGAGCATATATTAAACTTACTTAATGTGTGAAAGTATAATGTAAATACTGACTTGCTTTGCTGTAGCAATGAAAATAGGAAAACTCAAAAACTTCCTATCATACAGTTACATCACATTTGCAGTCTCTTACCATTTGTTTATTTCATTAAACTTCAAGTTACAGCAATTAGGAGAACAATATTATCCCAGAAGTTAGGTCTTCAGCTGGAAATGACTTTTTATTTTTTACTGATCAGTCTGTAGCCTTTTTTTTTTTGACTTTTATTTTTTAATTCTATTTTTTAGCAGTAAACTTTTTCAGTAGCCTTATAAGGTAACTGAATGCATAAATACCACAGTGGAAACAATCTCTGCATCATACCATGCCTTTGTAATTAAGCAATGGTTGGGAGGCTGAGACTCATAGGCAGATGTCTGCTAGCAGCTCATTCCTATGGACGATAAAGCTGTTATTTTTTCAATAAGTGACTTTAAACTTCATATAATAATAATGTTTCTGCAGGCTCAGCATGTGTAATACTAGAAGTACTCAAAGATTGAATCCAAAATATGTATGGAAAGAGTCTCAGCTGAAACAGTGATAAATGAGAGCTGTTGTTGCAGTGTCAGCACTTTCAACATGCACAAACTTAAAAATACTCTACAAAGGAAATAGAAATTGGAGAAAATTCATATAGGCAATAATGATTTTTTAAAAAATTTTATTTTTAGTCATGAGTATTTAATGAACCTTCAGGAAATTTCTTATTGTATGAACTGGAGTACAGTTAAAAAAACCCCATGAAATATTTGCCCCAAGAGGCCAAATCTGCTTATGCTATCCAAAGATGCGTAGAATGTAAAGGTGACATGTTCTGTTTCCCTTGCCTAGATTGTATATGGCCACCTTAAGCTAATTTTTTATAAAGATTTGCTAGATTGGATCAGATAATATCCTGCAGATTGCAAAAACTCATCTGAATTCACCAAACTGTGCATATAATGTCTATGTGTATTTATATATAAACTAAAATGTGAGGGCTTGGTGACATTGTATATGTGTATACAGGGTCTATGTATCTGCATCATGTGAGTCTCCGCATCCAAATGTAGTCAGGCAGTAGAGAATTTTGGACATGTCAAAATACTGATGGCAGTACTACTCTGCTTGATAGAGTTTCTGATAGTTTTGATTGCCAGTGAATGTTGAAAAGCTTTTGATAGCATTGTCAGGGCTTTTTTCTCTGAGTCCTGGGGAGAACAGACTCTAGTGATCTCTTTTTTAGCTGCTCTTCATGACTACACCAAGCATGAGACCACTGAGAACAAAAGTTTAGGAATCGTATTTAGAGCAGAAAAAAGGCAATCCAGTTTATACTGGTACATATTGACAGCAAGTGCAGGAGCCTTCATCATTTGTAGTTCAAGATCCAGATCCATGTGCACTTGTGTTGCTAATTCTCTCAGTTTTATGGCCTAGGTATTATCTATTTGACTTTAAAGGCTTTGCTCCCAAGAGAAACTCTAAGAGAGAATCATGATTGCAGGAAACTCATTTGCGATGTCAAGAATTGTCACTGTATAAACATTTAGAACTTTGTAAGAGGAAGGGTAAAATGAACTTGATACTTTTGGAAAAAAGAAACATGATAAAGCAAAATGGGGAAAAAATTTTGTGCTCAAGAAGAGGACAAAATCATTTCAAGAACTGTCTGTGCTGTATGGAAGAACGGAAGAACCAGATATAGCTTTGAAATTTTGTCTTGCAATATATCCTATTCAATGAAGTTTAGGTTAAATAGGTTATGAGTTCAAAGTATACAAATATAAAAATTCAGAGAATCACAGAATCAATAAGGTTGGCGAAGATCTCCAAGATCATCAAGTCTAAACTTCGACTGAGTGCCACCATGTCCATTAGAACACATCACATAGTACCATGTCACTTTTTTGAACACTCCAGGGATGATCACTCATCCACTTCCCTGAAGAGCCTGGTGCAATGCTTAACCACACTTTCAGTGAAGAAATTTTTCCTTGTAGACGATCTCAACCTCCCCTGGTGTAAAGGTTTTAACTTGAGGCTGTTTCCCCTTGTTCTGTTGCTGGTTGCCTGGGAGAAGAGGCTGACCCTCACCTGGCTACAGTCTCCTTTGATGGAGTTGTAAAGAGTGATTAAGGTCTCCCCTGAGCCTTCTTTCCTCCAGGCTAAACAGCCCTAGTACCCTCAGCTGCTCCTTGTAGGACTTGTGACAGACCCTTCCCTAGTTCCATTATCCTTCTCTGGATATGCTCCAGCACCTCAATATCTTTCTTGTGAGCACAGGATTTGAGGTGTGGCATTTTGGGGAAAACAGAAACAAGTGAACTAGTGTATTTTTTAAAATGTACGTTTCAAAACCAGTAGAAATATTTTCAAACTTACAAAGCCATTTCCCTTTTTCCACTTAAAATCAGAAAAAATACCTGCTAAATTTCTAACCAAACTGATTTGAATCTTCACTACTAGTTAGTGCTTAGATTTAGTGTTTGGGCTGAAACACGTTGTCAACATTATTCCTTCCTTAATTTAATAGATAATTGTTTTGTCATCATTCTAACTGAAAAAGTTTTGAGCTGGGAGCCTCTATCAGATGATGTGACCAAAAAAATAAACAGGAAATGAGAAAAGGGAAATGAAGAAGCACCTATTACTTCCTGAAGGTTTGTATGAGTTTTCAAAATCAATTTTGATGATGGGATCTGAGGACTGGAGAAGCTCCCAAGGCTTCTCCTCCTTCCTGGTCTCAGTGTGAGGTGTTTTTTAACAGGCTGACAGTCTTGGGGCATCTCATGTCCCCAGGGAGATGCCCAATGCTCAGCCCTGGGGCTGCCTGCTCCCAGCTGTGGTGATGGGACAGTCCCTGGTGATCAGGGCCTGCCCTGCTGACCCAGAGCATTCACGGGATCCTGGTCGCATGGAGCCCAAATACTCACAGCACCCCGATATCCTGAGTCTTCCTCTCAGAGATGCACTCTGCAGAGCTTTCAGACTGTTGAAGACAATTTTCAGAATGCCAGGAAGCAAAGGAGTCTAAAAGACACTATGAAAGTTACCTGGAGTCATTTTACAGTGTAAAAATCTTATGCATTCTTTTTCTTATTTGACAGATTTTAAGCACACACATGACTTAGCTGCAGTTCTTCTCAAGTTCTGGAGTCTGTTTTTGTCCTTTACTTATTTCTTCTTTGAAAGCTCATCCCACTAGCAGACTAAAATTAAGCCTCCCCAACTCCCTGTTGTTTGCCGTATACTTTTCACTTGAACATCTGCTTAGGGAAGAGGGATTTGGTGGACATTTTTTATTAATGTGGACTAAAGATGTGTTGGCACATTCAGTCCATATTGCTTATTTTCACAAAGAAGTCCTTGTCTAAGTATCATTTATTTCATAGCAGTGGGTAAAATTAATCTGTCTTGCTCCTCATGTTGCTGAGCCCCAGCAGGGAGGATGGGTGGAAGAGGCAGCTCCTGCTTTGGGTGTCAGGAGGAGGTTTTACTCTGCAGCAGGAGCTCTCTTGTTCTACCTCCTCCATTCCCTGTTGCAGAAATCACTCGCCACTGTATTTATTTAGGCAGCATCATCCAATTCTGACTTTGTAAGAAGCGCTTTTCCTAATTGTCATAGAATTCAATGAGAATGTAATTTGCTGGGGGATGGAGTCCAATTCTTGTGATTACAGAGTGTTACCCAAACCATTGGTAGCAGCAGGTTTGGGGAGGTCACCTTTTGACCATGGGACAGTGATTGCCTTCTCTTCTTGGCCATTTTTTACAAGGCCACAATAGGTTTTAAATTCTCATTAAAAGAAAGCCAAAATCAAGTGTTTATCCTATTATAGTTTTTAAATATTTGTTTCCTTTATATAACTTGCATCAAAAGACCACTTATAAGTCATGAACCAAAACCGAGGCATGACCTATATTGAAAGAGCTTTGGCAGTGAGCCTGCAGCCATCTGTATGGGCAGGACATGGAAGCCACTGCCTTCTGCGAGTTCGGTAACAACCATCAGGCATCCCGTACCAACACAGACACGCTGCAAGCCTGAGTCGTGCTCGATGAGCTGTGTCTTTACTGTATCAACTGTTTTGTTGAAAGGTGAACAGTTTTTACTCCATGGTGCTGCATATTGTTGGCAGGCTTGGCTGTTTTAATATACTGGACTTTCTAGACCAGTAAAGGTTTAGATTAAGCACAGCATAGCTTGAGTAAAAGTATTATCCAGTTCTCTGAATAAAATGAACTAGGCAAAAAGAAAAAAAAAAAAGTCTGTATTTAAATATGCACACGTTACTGTATTGTTGCATCCAGAAAAGAAAGAAAAGTCCATAGAATAAGAACCTGTATAAAAATTGTAATGTCAGCTGATTGCCGGATTTTTCTTAGTGCTTCTCTGGTTTATCTGTCAAGCAGAGCTTTTGAATTGGAGCTAGGCTTTGTTGGCATGCAGAAAATTGCATATATATGGTTGGACCTTTTTCTAAGTCATAATAAGTTGTATAGAAAATCTCTGTGAAGCTTTTATGTTTTGTATGCCTGTGATGTGTTTCATATTGTATTAAGTTTACAAAAGGGGTATAGAGGTCAAAAATGGTTATTACTCTAGATTTTATTGTAGGTGTTAAAATTAGTTAAGGCCCAATAAATATGCAGGTTGTTAAGACTTCCTGTTGAGAATTATAACTCAGAATCATTTTTTTCTAATGCTTATTTCCTTCTAAATTGAAAAACAATTCTGTGTACATAGCATGTGAGTTTTATATAAGTTGTCTTATGAGTCTTTTTTTCCAAGAAAAAAATCTTTTGATGGACTTTCCTGTGAGGATGGGGAGAACATGTAGGCAAAGTGTGTGATCTGGCAAAGTTTTCCTTGTGTTTCGTGTTTTCTGATTATAGGAGAAATGATACACCAAATTCCAGTCTCAACTGAGTGCTCAATTTTCTTCATCTGAAGTTGAGTCACTTTAAAAAATGAATAATAATTTTTAATGTGGGCTAAACCTCAAACGGTTTTGAACTTAGTATGTAAATTTGTCTTCGGTTATAAAAAGTATCTTTGTCAGAGCTGAAAGATAGTTAAGGAAGAATCCGACACTTTGATACTTTTGCTTTTATATATGCAGGTTTCATATTTCTACTGTCATTATTTTAATTGTTTTGCTTTTTTTTTCTAAAACAATACAACATTATCCTAAGTCACCTCTATATCTCTGTTGTTTTGGAGCTTTAATTTAAAACAGAATTTCTGCAGCACTGTGTAGAATCCAGCTACTTTTCTCCTATGTACTTATAACAGCTTTTCAGTTAGCACTCTTCCACACCATGCCTTGCCTATTTATTCTGCCCCAAACTCACTGTCAAATCGTCACGGGTAGGAAACAACATCTCACTTCATCCAAGGCAAACTCTGAATCCTGGGCCACAGTTTCCCTTTTTCTCCTTCCAGCCTCTTGACTAAATGCAAATTGCAACAGAAGATGGGTTGAACAGTGAGAGTTGAAATCGATTCAGGCAGGGGACAGAATTGAAGGTCTTCTGTATTTTGACTGAATACCCAAAGCACTGCCCTAGTGGGTAATAAAAATAACAAAATTGTGAAAAGAAAGGAGAGATTTTTTTATGAAACAATGTTGTATTTCAAGCTACATTAAATTTGTACTGTGCCAGCTATAAATTTGCAGATAACGTGGGATTTGAGCATTGCCATGACAGGCAATATACTATATATACACATATTTGGAAATTATCTCTCTTGAGGAGAGCTTGCAATGCAGAGATTTAGACAAAGAAGGAATTTGTCCTTGATTTTAAAAACTAAGTAATCCAACAGAGTTTAGAACCATATTTGTGTTTAACATGAGTGGTACTTATGAATTTACTGAAATTGCTCCAAAGTGCTAAGATGCTAAGGCATGCAGAACATCTGCACTTTTTAGAAACAGTGAGAATACAGAATCTGTTCTGATGTTTGTGTTTACACCAGCATTTTACAGTGATTATGTAGATGATTTGGATCAGACAAAACTGTACAGAAATCTATACCATTGTTTTTACTTCCTATTTAGGAAGCTTAGGAAAAAAATCTTAGGAAAAATTTCTAGTTACTTCTAGAAATTTCTAGTTATTTTTAGTTACTTCTAGTATATATTTTATGCTTTTTTCTTTTTTGCCTATTTTTTGATGGAAAGCATGTACTTGACTATTTTTTAAGTAGAGTTGATAACATTTATTGGAGTTTCTACTCCATAGGGCTTTGTAAGACAGTTTTTTTTGTCGGTGTTTGGTTTTTTGGGTTTTTTTAATGTGACTCCTGAAAAAGAGTGGAAAATAATCCTATTCTTCAAATAGTTGACATACCTTTATGTCAACTTATTAAAGATGGAACATGTTCCCAATATTAGTTTGCCTACTTGAGGCAGAGGAAGAAGAATTAATTTTTTCTGAGGGTTGTCAGCACTGTTAAAGAGTGTGCAGGCAGAAGATTTGTGTTGCCATTCTGCTTAAAATATCTATATGTCATTTTGAGAATTTTGAAAGATCTCTATTTTAGCTTGGATACTGTCACATGAACTGGAAAAATGATTGAATGACTGTGAATAAAAGGTTGTAAAAAATTATTCTGCCTTGGCTGTAGTACTCAAAAGAATTGCAGCTCCTGACCTGAATGTGGAAATCTTTTCAAAAGTTTTGCTGGACAACTAAAGCAGAATTTACATCTAGAGACCTTTTTTTTCCTTGACAGTTATTTCAAACATGAAACTAGCTGTGCTTTTTGGATGTGACTGTCTTAAGCTCATGCATGAAAAAGGTGAAAAGTGTTGTTGCTGCTATAGAGCATATTTTCTATCTTGATACTTCACTAAGGAAAGTATGAAAAAAATGGAAAGCAACAATTTATTTTCAGTAAGTAACATAACATAGGTTTTGCTTCTAATAACAGTTGCATAGGCATAATACGGATTTAAAGATGAATAGAGTGGCAAAATATGAGAAAGCATGGTCATTGCTGAAAGAAAACATTAGGATGTTGTTTTAAAACCTCTAGAAAGTGGTCCATTTCTATTTTATTTATGTATTTTTTAATTTGGATTATAAAAGATGTGTGAGAAGTCCTTACTGTCTTTCCTCCAACGTTCAGAAAAATCCTTTTTTAGGATGAGGTTCAATCACCTCTGTCAAATATCTGCTCATCTCACACTGCTGCTTTTGTAGTTATTGAAATCATTATCATAAGAGGCAGTGATTTTTATATACAACCATGTATATGAATACTAAAAAACATATTAAAATTACAGAAGCCAAGTAAAAAATGAATTTTTGTCAGTCAGCAATTTGTGTGCTTGTCCTGGTCAGTACGTGTCTTACCCACCAGCTTCTAATCACAGGTGATAATAAAATTTGTTGCTTAACATAATTATTTATTTATTAATTTTATTGTTTTTGTTTACATAAAGTTGTGATTCTTTTTATATTTCAAATGACAGAACAATGACATTATAGATGATTTTATCAAGTAAATATTTGCTTTGACTGCCCATGAGACCTGCTAAACTCCATTGCTTACAGTTGACAGTAAAACTGAAATATATCCAATTAGTGAAAATAAACAATTTAAATGAGGGTCACACAGAGTCTCAGGTGTTTTTATTTAAGAAAATTTGATAAATGAAAATCATTGGGAAAAGCCATTCTTTTTATTGTATAAACTGTGTATGAGAGTGGGAGCGAAACAACTCCTCCAGCATCTCTTAAAACTGAATTTTGTGTTGTATCCTGTTTAAAGCTGCTATGAGCTGTTACAGAACTGTTACATAACTATTGTTCAAATCCTTGGCTGTTACATTTTCTCCTTTCAGGTCACATAATTTGCTAAATATGCTTTTTAGAGTCAGGTTTAAGATGCTGTTTTTCTTTAAAGTCTAAGAACTATTACAATGCCATATTTTGTTTATTTAATTAGTAAAAGCCATATTAGGTCCTAATGTTTCTAATATTATGTGCCTAAATAATTGCTCTAGATAGTCCTGTTCTTGGTTCATTCTTTGCTCCTCTACTTTCCTTCCAGGTTTTGTTGTAGAAATAGAAGTGCAGATGCAAAGTTCACCTATTTTCTTATTCATCGAATTGGAACTCATTACTAATTCATGGTGTTGTGGCCATTATGCAGATTTGGCCATTGTACACTCAACTACTGCATTTTCAAGAAAAAAAAAATGAGTTATATGAGTTATTTTTGTTGTATTGCTGAGATATTTAATGTGGAAAAGATGATGTGCATGATGAATTATAAGTGAATCTGAGTTCAAGGGTTTTATTTAATGGCTGCTTACTGGAATAATTGCTTTGTTATTGTGCACATAGTTAAATCAGGAAAATTATATCTACATGATTCTGACCTGCAGGGATTTGCACAGTTTTGTTAGACAGAAGTTACTGAAGCTGACAGTTTTTAGAATACATGAGAAGTCTGCAAAAATTGAGGTTTTGAGAGCAACATTTGTTTTCTGTGATGTGAGCACTGACGAGTTTTTTTCTGCAAGGTTCCCATTTGTCTTGATATTGTCCAGCTCCTCTATGCACTCCCAGCTCTGCCAAAGGAGATTTTGTAGTGCTAGGGGAAATGACTATGTTTTGTGGTTGACACAAGGGCAAGAAAACTGACTTGAAATAGTCCTGCAAAAAACTCCTTTAGAAATATGCTATTTAATAGTTAAGGATTAGATCAAAGAGTGTTCATTTCTGAGCATTTTGTTTTTACTTGCTGGTTTTTACAGTACTTGTGAAGAGGGTAAAGTATGTTCTCATTTTCTTTGTGCCCACAGCTCTCATACAGCTACAGAAAATTACTAATGTGTATTGTGAAAAGCTATTAGCAATTTTGATTGTTGTTTCTTTAATTACTGTTCATGTTATGTAAATCAGTGTTCTGTATTTTCATTTTCTCTCTCTTTATTTTTTTATCCAGATTCCACCAAGAAAATTAAGGATGTCTTAGAAGAATTCCATGGCAGTGGTGTGTTAGCAAAATATAATCCCGAAGGGGTAATTTTTCTTTTTTCTTAATGATCAGAAATGAGGGGGAAAATTCGCAAATTCTGTAGCCATTTTAAGCATTTGAAAGAGAAGATTATTTATAAATCAGGTATTTGGGGTATTTGAAATTGTTTGGGAAGTAAAAAACCAGGATGCCATATGATCTGGAATATCCCTACAGTCTGTTGGGGTCAACGATCCCAACATTGCCCCTTCCCAAATTCTTATGTACCTTCACCTGCCTTGGTGGTGGGCTGGGGTGAGAACAAAAAAGGCCTTGAGTCAGTGTAAGTGCCTAAAACGTCCCTCTGTTGTCAACACTGTTTCCAGCACAAATCCAAAACGTAGCTTCATACAAGCTACTGTGAAGGAAATTATCCTAGCCAAAATCAGCACACAGGCTTTCCCCCCCACCACTGGCCCCGTTAAAAAAATAAAAAACAACCCCCAAAACACCTCCACAACCCTTTGAATAAGATTTATATGGTTTTCAAGTCTCTTAAGATTGGAAATGTTGAGCATAATTTCAAAAGTTATAAAAGTTAAATCCATTAAGATTTCTTTTAAAATTCTGTTTTTCTTGTGTTCTATCTGGTAGCGGGATTTTCTGATGTTATGAAACAAAGAATTCAGCTGAAAAAAAAAACTGTGTGTGCACACTGTCACTACAGATTCACCACTAGACAAAGTATTCTGGTTTGGCTGGTAGAAAAAGCCAGATTGTTTTCTTTTCTTATCCTCAATTGAAATTTACATTCGCTTAGCACATCCTAATAGTGTGATTCAGAACGTAGCTAAATAAAAACCTGTTTCAGTAATGTTTCTAATAGTAATATTTCTGACTGCGCTCACATTTTGTGAAATTCAGGATAGAAAAATGTGCTAACCATTATGAAAATTACTTGATCATACATTTCAGGATGTAAAGTGCAAAAATTATTGACAGCTTATTGGCAATAATACAGTTACTGTCAACTAATGAGTTACAGCTTATTAGATACTGAAAAATTGCTTGATGCTTTGAAGTTGTCAAAGCATAATGTGGGTCATTATAGTCAGTTTCTGAGAAAAAAATTTGGTAATTCAGTAAAATACTGTAAGCTGATCCTTAGATTATCATAAACGATCATCTTAGATTTCCAGGTTTCTAGTTAAATACATTTGTAGAATATAAATGGATGGAAATCCTGTGATCATCTACTTTATTCCCCAGTGTAACATAGGGAGACCTAGGCTGTAGGATCTCCCTTAGCTTCTTTTTGTTAGAATACTGACATATTTTTTGTTTTCTTCTTTTTTTTTTAGGAAAAATGTGAACTGATAAAATGGTCTTAATCTATTGTATGTTTTTTCTTCTAATTCTTCACATATTTTCAGTTATCATACATGTTATCAACATGACAAAACGTTCAGTTTTGTGAAGTGTACTCTGTTAAAGTAAAAAGTAACTGTGCATTGTATGCATATTTAAATAATACGTTGCCATACAGGTTACATATTTTCAAATTATCAATTGTCCATAAACATGATTACTGAAAGTGGTGTGATTAGTCTCTTAACGAAGTAATTTTTCCAATTTGGGGCTACATGGAAGTTGAGTCATGGCTAGATGGGTACCCAGAAAAACTGTTTTGACTGAAGCCAGGTGAATTGGCAAAATCTGTCCAAAGCTGGAATTAATAAGCATGGTTGTCTTGAGATGAGTCTGTGACTCTGCACTTTATCTCCCTGTTCTTCATTTCACAGCTGTTCATTTGCAGAATTCTACCAGTGTATTGAAACATCCAGGAATTATAGAGCAGCAAAGTACCCAGGGCAGGGAGCAGGACAGGAGGAGGGTAGGGGAGGCAGGAATTCAAGACAGACACCCTGTGATGACTTCAATGTCTTCAGCAGGAATCAAGCTATTCATTGCTCCTGGCTGAGTACTGGACCTAGGCTGACCCTGACAGCTTTTGTACTTTGCTGCTTAGTACTTAGACTTCAGAGAGTGCAACATAAAGAAAACCTAGCTAGCAACAAATCTGCTTTGGGTCTAGTAAGATTTGTTAGCTCAAGGTTCATGCCATAAGCTGCAGAACTGGAAGCAAAGTGGCTGAAATTTCCTCTGCCACTGGGTGAATATTCTCTTCTGACGAGTGAACTGCCTTTGCACAGGTGTGTCTATATTTTTGGCATGCATTCAGCCTGCTGTGTGGATAAACTCTTTACAGAATGATTTGCAAGTTGATTTTATGTGGTTGGATGAGGACTTTGTGGATTGGGTGTAAGTAATTAATTATTATCTGTAAATGAGATGACAAAAATTAACTGATCCAGCTGGCAGCAATCTCAGTGCAGCTATTTATTTCCTTATATTCTGGACAGTACTTCTGTTTTATTGTTGTGTTTTGTAGAGGATACCATCATCTTTCCATTTTACCTCTTTCTTTCCTAGATTGTTATCTTATAAACACTCCAATTTGTTTTTTAAGTCTTGTTCTACCAAAAGATGATGCTAGATTTTTAGCAGTACGCATGGGACACAGAGCTATGGCAAATTTAGTGGATTGATATATTTGTTTAAATATTTACTTATATGTATAATTGGTTCAGAAATTTATTCTGTTCCACTGATTCTACAGTGAAGTTTTTTATCATAAGCTGATCTAATGACATGCAAATAGCAATAGAAAAGCCATTGGTACTCGAAACTTGCTACCTGAAATAATCTGGTTTGCTTTTATAATATTTTATATCTTGTTCAGTGGGTCCAGATTTTGGGTTTAGTGGCAATGGTATATCTACTTATCAGAAAGTTACCTGCTATAGGGAGTTTACTTATGGAGCTTTTACTCTCTGCTTTCAATGTAAGGGAGGTGCCTAACATTTCTACAAATGCTACTGAACACCTGCCCTTTCATCTTCTTCTCTAAGTCAATATCAAAGAGGCAGTTAAGAAGGGATTTTATACATGATATAAGACACATAGGTGGGCTAAGACCAGCCTCTTGGAAAGCTGTGATTGATAAGTATTCTTTTCATCGTTATGATCTATTTATATTAATTAATTTCATCCATTTCACTTTGAGGGGAGGATTGAAAAGATTGTCAAGAATTAGGAAAGCAGATAGAACTACAGTGTTTAAACGGGCTGTAAGTACGCAGCATTGTGTGCTAGAAGTCCTAGTGTTGCCATCCTATCTGAGGGCATCCTAATTTTTTGTTTACCAGGGAGTCCATTGGCTTTCTTGGCTACCTGGGCACATGCTGGCCCATGTTTAACTGGCTGTCAGTCAGCACCCCCAGCTCCTTCTCTGCTGGGCAGCTTTCCAGACACTTTTCCCCCAGCCCGTGGAGCTGCCTGGGCTCATTGTGACCCAAGTGCAGGACCTGGCTCTTGGCCTTGTTGAATCTCATACCATTGATCTCAGCCTGTTGATCCAGCCTGTCCAGATTCCTGTGCAGAGCCTTCCTACCCTCAAGTAGGAAATCAAAGCTCTTGCCTGACAGGGCATCATCTTCAGACTGACTAAAGTGCAATTCATACCTTTGCCCAGATCCTTGATAAAGATACAGGACTTGGTAAGTCCTGGGGAACACCACTTGAGACTGGCTACCAGCTGGATGTAACTCCACTGACCACCACTCCCTAGGCCCGGCTACCTGGCCAGTTTATTACCCAGCAAAGAGTGCACCTGTCCAAGCCATGAGCAGACAGTTTCTCCAGGAGAATGCAGTATCAAAGGCTGTACTGAAGACCTTAGAGGTCTTTTCCAACCTTAATGATAATGATTCTACAGAAGACTAGGTAGACAATATCCACAGCCTTTCCCTCATCTACTAAGCGGGTCACCTTGTCACAGAAGGAGTTTAGGTGTCAAGGACCAATGAGTCAAGCTGGATCTGCCTTTGCAAAACTCCTGCTGGCCTGGCCTGATCCCCTGGTGCTCAGTGCATGTGATGGCACTGAGGATTGTCTGCTCCAGGACCTTTCCACTTGGAGTTTAGAAGTATTCAGTCCTGATAAGTTGTTTCATTATGACTCTTTTTGGTAACAATTATTTTTTTATGCTTTTTAAAAGTACACGGGGATGAAAGACTAATATTATATTTATTTTTCTTTCTTGGTTATGTGTCATTGCATGTTGAGAAATAAATTGGTTACACTGTCTAATCAAGACTAGAATGCTTACTTAGAACCGTTTTCTTGACTTATGTGCTAATGCAAGAAAATGGGATATTCTATCTAATGTCTTAAACCTGCTCATCTAAATCACTAACCTTTCACTAAAAATATTTTTATTATAAAAAACAGAGCTTGAGTGTTATGACACTGCACTAATATACGTATGTTCTCTCTTTCCTTGCATGTGTTACAGAAACAAGATATACTTAATCAAGTAAGTAATGTTAATTTGATTTTTTATTTCTTTTTGCATAGGTGCAGTATCTTTTTATTTTGTAGGCTTCCACTGAGATGTACTTATTAATAAATACTGCATGTGGCTGTTCTTTCAGATAATAGAATAATATTTAAATCTGAAAGCAGAGTGCACTCCTTTTTTGCTGGCAGAATTTCTCACTGGGTGAATTTCATTTTTGTCATTCACAGTACATAATTTTACTAACATTAATTGAGTTGAATATGAGAAGTAAGTTAAGAACAAGTAAATTATTTGTTCCATACTTTTCACAGAAATTTCAATTTACTGTGAGATCTCATAATGGTCTGTACTATTCTGAACTGACAAGAACACGTCTCAGGAAAAAATATTAAATACCGATTTCTATAACCATATAATACCATTCATACGTAGCAGGCTTAAAATTGCAGATTTAATAATTTGAATAAGGCTCATAGTGTGCTTTAAGCAATTGTGACTTTACAGCAGTTGCAAGAGAAATGGTAAAAATGCTGACGTCAACACAAGAAGCTACTCCTGAGAGACTTCCGTAGCCTAAATCCAGGTATAAAAGTAAAATGGGAAAAATAAAAAAAACCCTAGGGAAGAAGAACTAATCAAATGGACTAGTTTTTAAAGTGACCTAGTTATTCTTTCTTCGTAGCACAGAGGTGTTAAAAAGCTCCAGCTCTGCTGTTTTGGGAAGAGGCAGCCAGAACATGAGAACAAGGAGGAAGTCAAGAGAGCAAAAGGATTAGTTTTGTAGAAACCCCTCACTTTCTGGGGTCAGAGGCCAGTCGAGCTTTTGGAGATGTGTTAGTAAGATCAGAACTTCCCATTCACAAAAGGACTTTCTTCAGATGACCGGCATTATCTTTTTTTTTCTTTTTTTTTTTTTTTTAATAAGCTAACAGAGTGACTGCAGAGGGCCCTGAAAGAGAAGGTTTCAACATTAAAAGTGTGTCTGTGACCAATCTTGAGCATAATCTCATCAGTATTTAGCTAATTACTTTGTCAAATGAGTAGATGAATACTAATAGAATCAACAAACTAAACGAAATTTGGGAATTAATAACACGTTGGAAAAGCTTGATGATGTTATGGACTATAGGAAATGGAATGAAATGCACGTGTGCAGACTACAATGTAGTGTACCCTGGTACAACTGGCATTGTCAGATAAATTAACATGTATGTAGTTGATCACAAGATGAATGCAAATTATCATTGTGGTATGGTCATGAAGAGGAAAAAGATGTTACTGGGATGTTGTAATAGTGTTCCTGTGGCCATGGCAGTCTGAAAAGAAGACAAAACTTGTAAAAAGAGGTAGTGTCTTAGGCCCGTTGACATGAGTGGAAAAGTAGTTAAAATTTCAAGCACACAGGGATATGGTTTAAAAGGATATGTTGTGTTCTTTCCTTCAGCTATGTTCTTTAATGTGACAGAAGCTATTAAATTACTGTAAAAAACCTTGCCTTATTATAATGTATTAAGTGAAGTATTTCTACTACAGATAGGAAGATTTAATTTTCTATAAAAAAAGTTCTGCAGAAACCACATCTTTCCACTTTTGTCCAAATGATGGGATGAAGTGAACTCAAATTGGGACTAATTTACAGAAGGTTAGTAGGATGTGCAGAATTATAGCATATGTAATGTAGGAGAAGCCTGTCCCTCACATGAAAGAAGCTTAAGTTGTATCTTTATACCTACAAAAGAAAAGAATGTGGCATCTTGTGTGTATCACCATCAGTAAACTCTAGGTTTCAGACACTTTAGTACACTGTTTTTCTGGCTCCATGGGCAAAATTTCTAGGGAAAGCTTTCTGGATACCTAGAGAGTTGGGAAGCCTGCCAGGCAGAGATGTTGGCAGTCTGGCTGTGAGCCTGATTTCTGTGGAGTGTGTTGAGGGCATTGAGGTGTAAAATATTTCAGATAGTCAATTTCTGCTGCAAAACTGTTTGGTTTTGAACATTTTTTATAATCTTTACTGGTCTTTCTCCTTTTCTCAGTCTGTGCTACTAGTGCTAATCTCCCTCTTTGATATCCTTCTTTCCTTTTGATACACTTCTCTGCCATAAGAACTTATTTTTATCCTTTTTTTCCTTTACATTTTTTTGTTGCACGGTCTGATCAAACTTTATGAGCCTATTACCACTTTCATCTATATGTCACATGTTAAAAAAGACAATTTGAAGAGCTTTAGACAGACTATTTGATTATGGTTGGGGGTGTCATTTGTTTGTTTTCATTATGAAGAACAATATATTATGTTTTGTGTTGGTTTTTTATCATGATAGCTTCAGCGGCGCTTGATTCAAGTGCATGGTGGCATCTAGGTAATGTTTATGAAACTGCATAGAAAAACAATACAGGGAAAATACTTTCAATCATAATTTATTGCAAGAATTAATCAACAAATGGAAATGTCTTGAAGTTTTCTTGTGCAATACAGGTATTGATATATATGAATGTATAGATATATAACTGAACAGATGCCACTGCTCATATCCTTCTAATTCTTTCTAAGCTGTACATTTAAATACTGGTAAGGAGAAACTCAAACTTGGGTCAATTAGTATAGCCCCACTTTTGCTAAAATCTGTATATTTACCTAGTATAAAGTGGATGTAACTTGTTGACAAATGGAATGGGACATTTTAAATGTTTTTGTATCAGTACATGTGATTAATCCAAGTGAAGGTTCCAGTTAGGCTCAGATTGGGTTAAATCTCAGCAAACCGTTCGTTCATGAAGGGAAAGTTTCTTAATTTGCATTCTTCAATGCTTTAAAGAGGGAGGCATTAACAATAACAGGTAACATGACATTGTCACGTATTACTTTTCTTACTAAAAGTGTTGTAGCAAGTATTTTTAATAAATGTAACTGAAATAACTTCCACAAAAATTTGCAATGCATAGACAGGGACATTACAGGTAAAATATGTGAGAATACCATTGCTATAGAACATGCATCGAAAAGTGATTTTTCCTAATTTTAGCCACATTATGAAGATGCCAATTCAGACATGTTTTTCTGTGAGTAGATTTTTACACAATCTTCATAAGCAGGTCAATTGTTCATTTCAACCAGAACTTTTTGTCATAACTGACTTTTTTTCAGGGATTCATTCATTTTGCTCTTTTATTTGGCTTTTGTCTGAACCATGCCACCTACCCCATTTTTCCTGACCAGTTCTTCTGGGACAGAATGCAAACTATCTACTTGTCACTTTATTTGGTATGTAATAATTTCAAGTAGACTCTGAATTATAATCTCCTACAAGATCCTTCTAAAAGTATGTGATTTACCACTCTTAAAAAAAACCCCACCTTTGAATAGTAAATATAGCATATTTAGTGAAAGTTGCATATTAGATACAAGTACTTATGTGTGTAGTACTTATGGACATGCAAACTTATGCACATACAGAGTTACGTACTAAAGAAAACCTGCTGATAAAAAGTGTTTTGGGATTTTATTACCTGCGTGTAAGATTGGGATGAGACTGCAGTAGCTGGTGAATACATTCCAGACTTATTTTGGTAATTAGTATCAATTTATTTTAATAACATGAGAATGTTACGCTTAAAAATCTAATTATTGCATAAAAATGGAGTTTTCCCATTTCCATTTCAGATGTTTTGTTGAGCTTACTTCTTTGAAGAGCTGAAGGAAAATTTTGGCAGTAGTATATGTCTGTGTGTTGGTAATATCCAAATATTATTTGTCCATATGGAGTATTTCATAGGAGCAGCCTGTGAGAGCATGTGGGGTTTTTAAAATTTTTTTTAAACATTCATATTGGTACATAAGAATTTGAATGCTGATATAGCTAAGAAATAGTTTTATTTGGTTATCAGAATTTTCAAAATTAATTATGTAAAAACTGTATTTAATGGAATGCTTAGAGCAGAAAATGCTAAAGACTTTGAATTTGAAATTTTACCTAATGCACAAAGCCAGTCTTCATGCGGCATTCCAAATTTTATTTTAATTTCTGCCTTATGAACATGAGAAATACATTTTAAACACCAAAAACTTATGCATTCTCATGTGATTAATGGGTTTTAGCTTGTTAATCCTCTACATATAGTCTCTCCACTTTTTTTCCACATCTTTTGTCAAAAGTCAGGTTTTGAAATGTGATGATCAATAAATCTTCAAGACTTTGACTTTTGCAGGAATGCTTTAGCTTTGGTGTTCACAGATAATCATGTAATTGTCACTAATGCACTTGCATTAGTGTTTGCCCCTGTTGTCATAGCACTATGTGTGAGTCAAGGCCCCGTAACATCTACTCTTACTTAACAGTTCCTTTTTCACATATTGGGTCAATATAAATAGTTTAAAAAGAAATGATCAGTTAAAGGAACTTAACCAACCCCAAAAAATAACCCAGAGCAATTACTGTCAGTAGATGAAAGCTGATTATATTTTTTTGCACCATTTGGAGATCAGACAACAGAATTTAAAAAGTAATTAATTGAAAATTACATTTCAACAAAGTTCTCATTCCATTATCTGTGAAATGTTCTTTTTAATAAATCAAAACCATATGCCGTCGAAGTCTCTTGAAGTGAATGATTTCTCTTTTTTTTCTTTTCTCTCTTACATTCTGTTTTTCAGGATGCTGAAAATAGTGGCTTATGTTGAAATATTTTGTACAAATCTAAAAGAAGAAAAGACCAAAGAGAATGTGGTATTTTAAAAGAATTTATGGGTGGAGATTAACTTCAAACACTAGATCATGTCTTGTTCCCATTTATGTGGCCAGTGTGGTGGGGAGCAATAAAATAAGTTTTTACTCTACCCCTCCCTGGCCTGCTTCATCCACAATGGCAACTCTTTCGTCAAGAGGCTATTAATTTTTGGTGTCTTGTGAGGAGAAAGAAAGTTGAGTGATACAGCTTCTCTCCCTTCTTTCTACATCCAGATGAACTGGTTGTTGCATTTACACTAGCTAGGAAAATACTGGAGACAGTTAGACCTCCTCTATTGTAGTTGTTAGGATAGATCTTGAGTCAAAAAGCTTACATTTTCTTAATGAATTATTGGTTCTCTTCAAATGCCTTAGTATGGTAGGAGTTAAATTGTTATGCAGCATAGTTAAAAAAAACTTCTACTTAAAAAGAGGCAAAAATTTCCTTGTATATATCCTATTTTTCACTGAGGAGCCATGTTTTCTGTATTCTCAGTGTCGGGATATACTGACTTTTGACGTCTATACCATGTGGAGTTCTGTGTGTTGGCACAGAACATACATAAAATGCATAAATCTTCAAAATATGCACACATATTTGGATTTTTCTTGATCTTATGGATCCTATGGATAGTAAACACATATCTGTGTTTACTATCAGTAAAGCAGAAAAGCGAATTATAAATTTGAACAGCTTAACTGCTGTCAGAGAAATTAAGAAGTCAAATACGCACACTGTTTGTAGGTGGAGTTCAGCCTCTTCCTCTCTGTTGATCAAGGTGTTAGAAGCCATTCTGCTGCTTGGGACAGGACCAGATAATTTAAGGCACCTCCATAGCCTGTTGTAGCTATAAACAGGAGATAAAGACCTGTGGTTTTATCTCACTGAGTGTTGGCCTATATCTGTCTGATTCAAAACTAGAAGAAACCTGAAAGTGTCTGCTATTTTGTCAAGCAAAATCATAACTGCTACTTGGAAACCAGTCCTTCAATTCCTGTTCTTCCTGAGACTGAGACTCACTCTCTATGAAGTAGCACTAAATTAGCGTAATGCACTTATCCGTGAGTGCTTGAGAAGAAACAGAACTCTTATCATGGTAATTGGAGATTTTTAAAGCATGTGAAGCATAGACTGATGCACATTTCTTTATCCTTGGAGTCCCTCATATTCTGCTTATCTGGGATTCAAAAGAAACTGAAGTGTGGGAAGCAAGAGCTTTGTTTCATGCTGTTGGTGTAGAGTAGAAAGAGAAGTAAGAGATATGCATTCTTTAGTGATGTTCATAAGGTAAAAAGCATCTTAACACATATCTATGAGATACACTGGATACACGGTGAAGAAATTCACATATGGTCATGATACTATGGAGAATAGTGCTTGCTTTATTGTCAGATTTGTAGTATTTTATGCAGTAACAGAAGAACAAAAATTCCAGACTACTTTTTTGACTATGAATAAAGTGAGATTTTTAGTGTGTCTAAAACCCCCAGACTATTTTTAATGGTTTTGTTTCTTCATAGTTGTGAATTCTTAAGTCAAAGTAATCGGTATCATCCTGGAAAATCTCTTGAAATACGTAGTTTTTCCTGAAAACTGTAGTTGAACAGTTGCTAGGTCTTTAATTTCTTTGTGACTTCCACTTCATTAAAGTTAAGATTCTTAGTAATTTTTTTTTCTAGTTCAATGATTGCCGTTTGTTCAAATGTGTCTTTTTATGTGTGCTTGTTGTTCTTTCATGCAATTTTGTGTGGTATCTTAAGAAGGATGAACTAGTGTTCAGACTCAGGGAAAAATAGTATCAGCTTATTGTTTGGGTAGGAAGATCACCTATTTCTGAGACTCCTGCCATGGGCAGGGATACCTTCTACTAGACCAGGTTGCTCAGAGCCCTTGAACACTACCAAGGAATGGGGCATCCACAACTTTTGTGGGCAACCTGTTCCAGTGCCTCACCATCCTCACGATGAAGAACTTCCCAACGTTTATCGTAAAGCTACCCTTGTTCAGTTTAAAGCCATTAAACCTTGTCCTATTTCTACCTGCCCTTGTAAAAAGTCCCTCACCAGCTTTCTTGTCAGCCCCCTTTAGGGACTGAAAGGTGCTATAAGGTCTCCCCAAAGCCTTCTCTGCTTCAGGTTTAACAACTCCAGTTCTCTCAGCCAGTCTTCATAGGAGAGGTTTTCTGAGATGTAGAAGAACAACAAAAGGCCAGGCTAAACAACTTTCTACATAGCTGGCTTTTTAAATCTATTATTGTAGAAAAACAGGTAAATACCTCAGAATGCATGGTGAGCTGTTAAACAGTTCATCAGGAGCTTTTAGGAGCTGGGGAAGAAGGAACTACAGAGTTCTGAGAATGTACTTTTACATCTTATTTCAGTTCTTCCACTGAGTGCAGATTATTGTTTATAACTCAAAGAAACATCCTTTTGTCTGCTCCGTCACCATTTTCCTTAATATGGTGTCAGGCAGCTGTCCAAGTAGGTTGCCTACAGATGTGGTTGAAATCTCTGAATTGAAATCTGGGGTCTGTAGCTCGATCTCAGCTTTCTTCCCCATCCCACTCATAGTTACCCAGTGATGCCGCCTTGATAGCAGAGATGCAAAGGAGAGAGGGTTGTAAACACATTTGGAGGAAAGACTGGTATCTTCCACCTGTGCTTGCCTGGCCCGGATGCTACCTCCACACATACTCAGTCTATACACAAATGGTATTGTCTCTCTTTACAGACTTTTGTTTTAAGTAGAACAGGTGCTACATGGTATTATCTTTTGCAGTTGCTGCTTTTTATCCATGTAGCTAGTGTTGCTTTAGTTTCATATTTTCATATTTTACAAAATGAGTAAGGCATAACAGAGTTCCATGATAAACTGTTATTGTATTCTGTTATTCTAAGACTAGTATTATGAGGATAATTCTTGGTCTAATTATTTTTGTTTCATCCTGGTTCTTAAAGGGCTATTTGAGTGAAGGAATTTTCTCCAAAGTAATGGGAGTTGGCAGAGCAAATCCTAATTGTTCATAACTTCCTTGTAAAGTGAAGGATGCCATAAGCCATAACCTTCAGAAAAATTTCTACCACAACACATTGGTTGGGTATGGGTTCTTTACCAAGAACAATTCAGTTGAAACTACAGATCTGGGCAAATCTCTCTATATTTGCTTAGTCAGACATCATAGCAGGAATGTTCTCATAGTATGTGGATATGTGGAAATAAAGATGGATTAGTCTGCTTTGTTTCACTGTAATGAAAACTGCTTCTTCTGTTTTTAATCATAAGAAAGTGTACAGTGAGTTATTTGCACTGGTGGAATTTTTTTGTATATAATATTTTCATGGTGTTTGCATTAAAAACCCCACAACTGATAGATCTTTTGGACTAATGCATACATCCATAAATTTAATTGTAAAATATATTCAGGATGTGAGATGACATGTTACAGTCCCAGAGGCACTGAGGTACCTCACTGAGCAATCTATAATTGCTGTTTGCTGCTTCATTTAGAATTAGTATATGATACTATGTAGAGATGAATATCTATTTTTATATGTGATACATATATTTGTTCTGTTTCTTCTAGCATAGGCGTAGATCCTGGATGGGTTATTTGCTCTCTGAGTAAAGATAGCATTCCAATTCTGTTATGGCGATTCAAACAAGAAAAGAAATAAAAAACTTGTCTCATCTATTTTCTATAAAATTCACCTAAGCATCTTAAATTTTTCCATGTGTCCAGAAGTACTGCCTTAACAGCTGAAACATTTTGGCCTCTTCTTTGAGTGCCTATTCAGATCACCCCATTCATAGGAGTTTATTAGTAATTTGTTCAGTCACATTTTTACAAATAAATATTGAAAAATTTTGTTGTCATAGACACACAGAAACCTTTTTGCCCTCAGTGACTCTTCAGCTCTTTCCTGAAATTTGGATGCTCTTTAGGGAATGAGACACAGATTTGAATTTTCTCAGGCAAATGGGAAATCAGCCAAGGTGACTCCCACAGGCAAGTTGTCTTTACCAAGAGATTTTTTTTTTCCCCTACAAGAGGGAAAATGTGTTACTTTTTTGTGCTTTCAGAAGGAAGTGGTGGTCTCAGCTGAACTTGGTGCATAGCACATTTTTTTTGTTTTTGTAGATGATTTTATTTTTTTGTGAACATGTGTAACGAGAACCTTCTTCTCTGTGGCCAGTCAGTGACTTAAACCTCATTATAAACTTTGGTCTGTTTCTTCTTTATCAGTTTGGAAGGAGCTTAGAGGGAAAAAACTCCCAGTACTTATGGCTTAAATGCTTGTTGGAAGTTTAGGACTAAGATTTTAATTTTGAAATTTTGTGGATGGTTAATTAAATGTTGGGGATTTTCCCTGACAATTTATTGTGTAGGAAAGGATGCACATTTTTTATAACCCTATGCATTGAGTCATAGGGAGTCCAGTTCCATGTTTGCTTTCAGAAAAGATGAAAGATGTTTAATGGTTTACACATTTTATTTGCTAAAAATAATTTCAAAGTTAAATTTCTTCAGCGTTGCTTACATCTTCTGTTCCTTCTCCTTTCATTTTCTCCAAACTGGATACATAATTGTAAATATTTTTTCTTAATTTCAGGTATTTGGAAACATTGATAAAATCTATAAGTAGGAACTAACTACTTCTAAAAATATAATAAAATTGTTTTATATTAATTTTATGGTTTAAATTAGCTGAAACTCAGTGGTGGTTTTGAATGTGTACTTCTTTGGACTTATATCAAAATCTTTCATTACCAAATGAAATTTTATTACCCAGTAATACAGAAGTCTTATTTTGTAAAGTTTCCTTTTGTAAAACATAGGAAAAGGAGTTCCAATAAACTTGGTGAATCAGTTTGATATATAAAAATAGAAATTCAGTTTTATATGATTAGTATAAAAACCTTTATTTTTCTGTGACCTACAGGCAAGAATTTTGGTACCCTTTTTATTAGAGTCAAAGCTAAAACTGCACAGATGTTTTTCTTCTTTTAGACTCCCTCAGAAGATTTAGGCCAAATTATTTGAAAGTTCTTTCATGTATTTCTGATTCAACTGTGTAATATTTTATCTTGCTGTTATGTTGAAAATTTTCCTGAAATCCCTAAACTTGTGATCATAATCTCTCTATGCTCTGATAGTCTCTTGTGAAATGGAATGAATTAATTAATGTGCCAGGCTAATTGTTGTCAGTTTGGTGCATCCTCTCACACTCTCATCCCCTCACTTGGGAAACGTCATGGAAAATGCCTTCTGAAATGCTAAATGCTTCTTTCTTAGGTTCATTTAAATTCAGCTCGAGCTTCTGGAAGGCATTGTTGTTGAATGTTGAAAATTAAGCAATTAGCCTCCATGCTTAAAAAAACCACATCCACCATTATGGTTTATATATTATTCTGATATTATTGATTTGAACTGTTTAATTAATGTTTGAGAATTCATTAGCATAAATAAATTATTTTCAAACCATACCAAAATTCTCTGAACTTTTCATCGGAGAACTTCTGATGATGACAGTGAGATTTGAAAGGAAGATCAAGCATGATACAAGTTAAGGTGGAAAATTATTGTTCTCTGCTTTCCTTTTTTTTGCCCTTTTGCTTACCAAAACATTGTGCAGTACATTTGAAAAGTGACTGGGGTTAGGGGGAAATGCTGGTAATTAAAGGAAGGGTAGTTACTTGCTGCAGCATTTCCCTATTTCAGAAGGGTAAAGTTGCATGTGGAAAAAAGAAAAATTGTGTATAATTGCAGAATAGAGAAATGACTATAATATTGTGTGTTGTTTCCTCTGTTGTGAAAGATTTAAATCAAGCCAAACAAATGTTTTGCGTCTTTAAGTGCTCTGTTCCAAGTGAACCATACTCAATACTTAAACCTCTAATTGGTGAGAATGCTCTAACACCTCTGTCTTCTGCAGTGCTCCTCTCAGGATTTAAGAAATTCTTCCATTTTTCTACAGTATAAGTTGTGTATATTACAGTGGAAGAGAGATGATAGAGAAGGGATTGAAAGCAATTTAAAAGTTAGCCTGGTTTTGAAAGATCACCCTTTTTCACTGGAAAAGTTGATGGATGATGTGAACTCCTCCTAGATCTGCCATAGTCTAGCTTAGTTCTGTATAATTCTGTGTTATTTACTGTATATACATTTACAAAAACAAATATCCAGAAATGACTATACTATTTTAGAGCTCAGTTTTAATAGGATAATCTACACCAAACATTCTAGGTCCTCTAGAATGTTTTTCAGCTATGGAGTATTAGAGTAGTAGATTTTAGGGTTTTAGGCAGGAACAGGGCTTTACACAGAGACCTCACATAGGCAGAACTGGTTTTACACATTCTTTGCATACAGCATGTGGTTTTGCATCTGCATTTTTGGCCATTTTAAACATTTCTGATGTGTATTCAAGTCATTTGCCAGCTCCTGACTAACTTATAATTTGAAAGCTTTTGGACATGCAACATCTGAACTCTGGTTGTATGAATATTGCTGCATCCCTGGGGGAATACAGGTCACAGAGCATGTTAGAACACAGGATAAAGCACTTTCAGCTGAAGAACTCTGGCTGTAGAACAACCTTTAGAACAACCACACACTTTCTTTTGTCCTTTGCTGAGCCACCCTGATTGGTGGCAGTCAGGATGTCAAATACAATAAATGGCCGTGGCAGCCAAGTCATGTGTTACTTTAGTATCTCTTTTCTAGTTGAAACATGGGGGAGGATGCTGTCTTAAATGATAGTCTGTCTTTATAAAATATCAAAAAGTTTGAACATCTTTGAGAAAGAGTCTTCAGGAAGGAAAAAGTACATGATTTCAAACTTAATTATTTAACCAGTTCTCTACACAGTTATAATTCTGAACCTGTAAGGGAAAAAAAATGTATCCTTAAGGATTTAGTTAGTGCTGGCAGCTTGAAGGACCAATTCCACTCAGCACTTTAAAAATCGAAGGTGGCTCTAAACTCAAAGAGTATTTTTTTGCAGTATATACATAAAATCCACAGACAAGGTAAATAAAGAAAAGATTAATGTAATGCAAAGATATCTTACGAGTCCATCCATAAACCTTAGTTAAAATGAGGTTATAACTTGGGTTTAGTTTCCTTTTTCACTTAACTGATTTTTTTGTGTATATCATTTAGTGAAATAGCTAAGACACATTTCGTTGATGCACAATTTAACAAAGCAATTTCACATTGTTAAAGTCAGTTGATTTAATGATTAATGTGTTTGTTATGCTTGCAGATAAAAAATACAGTTATATAGTGTATATTATTGTAACTAATTACTGATTTACTTGGATGCTGATAGAAACCCTTTTGCTATTGTGATTCATAGTTTATAAACAGTGAACTAAATGTCAGTGGTTTTATCAGAGAGAAAAAATGTTAAGTTTGTCGCACTAATGAAACAGTGGATGGTTTGCCAAAATAAGAGAGTGTGGCTGAAACTATCTGATGAGATAAAGATAGCTAGTCCATGTCCAAGGTGATTATTTCTGTTTTACACCTGTCAGCATTGTGTGCAATTTTTTTTCGGTTTCTGCTATTTTTGTCTTCAAGAGGTGAGAATGTTATTGCTTTCCCTGCGCTTCTTTCTAAAATGAGGTGTTCTGTATTAGATGCTCAGCAGAGATACCCTCATGCCAATCTTGCATTCCTAATAATAATGACTTGCACAAGAGCAGTCAGATTTTACAATTTGTTTTGTTGGTGCCTCATAAGGTTCATGATGCACATTTAAAATATTACCCTTTGGCAGTTAGGTCTTGGTCTTAATGGGAAACAGCTCATTTAATGTGGACATAAAATTTCAATATCTCATAAATATATTAAAAAAGTAAAAGTCAAAGAAGTCACGGGAAGAGAAGTCTCTGCTCCTAAGTCTTAAAATTGTATTAAAATTACTTATGCTGTGACTCAGTTTGCAAATTCACTGAGGCGTTTTGAAAATTCAGTTTTGATTTTCTTTTTTCTGGCACGGTTTCCAGCTGATTCTTGATAGTGTTTTCCCTCCATCCACATTCACTGTGATGATTTAAAGGAGTTGCACTAGAGTTTTCTTTGGAGAAATTGAGTCTTCCTGAAGCACAGGGAAATTTCTCAAAGTCAGTTTTGTGGTATTATGTGGCTTTATCCCTTAATTATTTAATGATGACAAGTTACTGTTCTGTTTGATCTATAAACAAGGTAACACTATGGTTTTTTTCAGATTAATATTTGATAAGCTGTTTTAAAATCATGTGTAATGAGTAGCATCAGTGATAAATACGCAGTTGTGTCAATATGTTTTGTTATTGACACGTCATACCTTCATTCTCTATTGGCAGGATAAAAGGGGATCATAATGCTTTGCATTGCTGTGATCCCATTGCAGCCTACACCTTCCTTGAGGGGAGGTGCTGAAATCTCCCTGGTGACCAGCAACAGGAAATGGAATGGAGTTGCCTCAGGGGAAGTTCAGATCAGATGTCAGGAAAAGGCTCTTCACTGAGAGGGCTGTTGGTCAGTGGAAGAGGAGTCCCTGGGCACTCCTTGGTCCTGGCACCAAGCCCGTCAGAGGTCAAGGAGCATTTGGATGATGCTCTTGGTCATATGGTTTAGTTTCAGATAGTCCTGTGAGGAGCAGGGAATTGAACTCAATGATCCTTATGTGTTGCTTCCAACTTGAGATAATCGATTCATCATTTTATTACTTGAAGTAGACAATGCTGTTTTAACAAAAGATATCATCACTGGAATTGTATTAATTGGCACTTGCCTTACTGGCAAAAGCAAAACCAAATTAAACTAAATGACAAATGTTTTGAATCAACAATTTTTGTCTTTTTCCCCTCTAAGTAATGCTGCATGTCTAAGCACTCTCATTTGACTCTTCAAACCTATTTAAGACAGGGTGATTAGTAACTCTTTGGCAGAGCATGCTGCCACCTAGGAAAAGACAGGAGGCCTTCAGTTCCCTGAATTAGGCACCCAAAAATCCCCTGCTTTTCGTCTGCCTAATAATAGGAAAAGCTAAGACATGCTAAGTACATCCCTAGGAGCTCTGCAGGCGCCTTTGGTTGCTAATCAAGAAATCGAGAGCATGAAACTTGATTTCAGGGTCCTGATACAAGTGCTCTGAATTTACTTGGGGCTGTTTTACATGGTGCTTTGAGGTATTGCAGCAATACTGTGAATTTTCAAAGTAATACTTAATTCAGTAATCACTTTCAAGAATAGGTGTGCCAGTCAGTATCTTCAGAAATCAGTATATTCAAATACAGTCCAAAGGTTTTGTGAATAGGATATTATTTGATGGATTAGTATGATTTTTTTTACAAAACATTCAAAAATTTTTAATCTTGTTTTCTTCCCCTTCACTGCAGACAATTGATTTAGAGGGGTTCAAGCTGTTCATGAAGACTTTTCTGGAGGCAGAGTTACCAGATGATTTCATTGAACATCTTTTTACATCATTTAGGAACAAAATCTCTCACTGCAGCCCATTAATAAAAAACAAACCACAGCACCTTTCTGGAGGTAAGTAATAAAATCGGTAATATAAGAGCTAAAGGTTCCCTTACTCTGCTGTTTCACTTCTAATAGCTGTAAATACGGAATTCTAAACTGTAAATTCTAAGCTGTAAATACGGAGCTGTAAATTCTAACTGTAAATTCTAAGCTGTAAATACGGAGTTCTAAACACGTTGAGGGATTTTTGTTCTGGTGTTTGTGAAATTAGAGAAACTAACTCAACCATAATAGGAAATACTGTGAAAAGGAATGGAAAGTAAATTGTTTTGTCTTCTGAATTCACAATAATGATGCAGCTGAGACACCAAGTGGACATTCTTTGTCATGTTCATGCTAATCAGATTGCTATGGTTACATGATCTTGTTGCCTATTCTCCTGTATAAACACTTAGAAACCTTCAAGCTTCATGCAGGAGGCTCTTGCTGGTGCTCAACTGTTTCTGTGCCAGTTGCTGCTGTTTCTCTTAATTGTCTAGGTGTGATTCTGTTGTTATTAATCCTACATACTTAACAGCTACTGGTATTTTAAATGTTGGGTAAATATTAATATATCACTAAAAGTGATTGTGAGTTCAGAGAACACGGCGTGCAGAATAGTGTTAAAAACTGTCAACTACAAAATTTTATAAAACCTTGCTAAAGAAATTTATGGTTACTTTCTTAGCTTGAAATATTTGGTTTAGTACTTCAGCAGTTTGGGGAGCCAATATCCAGTACCTAAAAGCAGAAGCTGGACTAATTTATTGAAATAGTCTCAAATGGTTAGACAAGGTACCAAATGTGTTTGTCCCTTTTAACTTTTCATTGTCCTTCTCATCGTGATTTCATCAATGACCAGCATGAGCAATAGACATGTACTACTCACCAAAATTTGTAGTTGCTTTTTTCCTGATAATTGCAATAGCAGCTGCCATTTAATGGTGCATGTTTATTTATTTTTCTGGGTTTTCACATTTATTTTCTGATTACTATTATTTAAAAAAAACACATCTTTTATGATTCTGGCATTGCATATTTATGGTTTTGACACTTCATGTGTAGGAATGACAGCAACTAATTTTAGGTAATTGTCAGATTTGTAGCTAAATTCTGCCCTGTATAGGCTGTACTCAGCTTTCTTCACTTTCACTATAGTTCTCTTTGATATATTTTATTCTTATGTGTGGTAAAACTATAAAAATTATAATTATTATGTCATTATTAAGGATGGTGCTGTTATTATTGTTGTTGTTTAAACTGTATGTTAAAGTTTCTTACTCTGTTGCCTCCAAAATTTTTTTTCTCCCACACTAACTTCTCCCAGTTTGTAATGAATTTTCATCTTTTTCTGTTACTAAGGACTTCAGAAATAATATAATGTAATATGAGCTTCCATATGTGTTAAGCGTAATACCAGAAGGACTGTCTGATAAATTGTTATATATAAAACGTGTTCAGAGAGGCAGTTCAGTTCACCTCATGCAAGAATTGTTTGGGCTTGAAAATTGGTTTTATATTTCAATTAAATTTCATTATTTAAACTAAATGTTTGTTCCTGATAAATTGTAACATTTAAAGGGGAAAACTGTGCATTGGTATATTTTGATGTGCAAATGGAGATTATGGAAACACTTTTTTTGGGTATCTAGTAAATTTTAAATGTTACCAGTATTGAAAAAAACCTGACTGTACTGGAAAATAACTTTGTCAGAAATATTTGACATTCTTCTGGAAAATGGAAGGGTAAATGAGAGCTAGGGAAAATGACAAGGAAAGTTGCAGGGTTCATCAATCTGTCAGCTATGTGTTTGTTTTTCACTTAGTCTCTCTCTGTCCACTCATGTCTGTTTATAAATTGTATTTTCAGTTAAGGTGTCTGAAGAGAGATGGAAACAGATGCCAGGTAAGCAGCAGGACTGGAAGTCATCTGTAAGTCAGTACATTGCAGCCAACCCTTCCCAGCTCTGATTAAGAAGTAATAATTTAAGCTGTACCTTGCAGCTGATGATGGGTTAAAAGATACCTTAAAATCTGTATTTCTTTTGATTTGGATTTCAGGACTATTTATTTTTGAGAAGAGCTATCCCAGGTTTTATAATCCTTTTTATTCTGGGAAAAAGATTTACATAAGACTGGAATATGAACTGTTTGTGTAAGTTGTGTGATTAAAGCTAGCATTTAACTGAATAGAATATTATAATGTCTTAGTTTTAATGACACTTAACTGACATGCAAGCTCATTAAATAGAACATTGCCTTATTTAATATTTTATTCATTTAAATATTTACTTTTAATGTTTATTTGCCTGAAACTATGAAAATTAGCTTGATTCCGAGATATGTTTTTTGCATGCCAGTTTGCTCTTATTTACCTAATTTTATTTTTTAACGTGTACCTCATAGCATGTAGGCCTACCTTTTAAATATAAACTTTTGAAGATGTGTCCAGATTGCAATGAAGTTTTTCAAGCTAAATTTAGGGGGAGAGGGGACAACCCTTAATCAGTGAGAAATGTAACAAACTTGTAAAGAAAATTTTATTACTTCTTTCTCTGTGTTCTTCCCATTTTTCTCCATTTTGGTCCTGTAGATTCCAGTAATATCGTCAGGTCTGGTGATACTAATACTGTCCTGAAACAGAAAGTTTGGCAATTTTGAAACTTCAATTCCAAGTGGTACACTGGAACTGCTTTTAATCACAATATCTGAGCAATTATTATGACTATTATTTAAATTCTGTCCTTACTGTCTCAGTAGTCTGTCACTGGGACTTCATGTGTTAAATATGTGCTGCACTGACACATCTGGATGTGTTTTTGGGATAACAATACACTTGGGTAGTGTAAGAGTTTTCATTGACACTAAAACATCTTCAATTAGTGTAATTGTTGTCAATCTAGAAATTAGATGAAGCTTCTACAAGCACAAGGAAGTGGATGCAGAGCTGGGTAGGGATTGTTTTTAATACTTAGTGTCTAGTATGGTAGAATAAAAATTTTCGCCAAATTCTTTTGTAGTCAAATGAAATCAGATCAGCACAAATTAAAAAAAGGTTATGCTATTCCCATAACTGGGTGGGGTGTTGTTTTTTTTTTGGTTTNTTTTTTTTTTTTTTTTTTTTTTTTTTTTTTTTTTTTAATAGTTTATTTTAATTCTACCTTTGCTGGATAAACTATGAACATGAATTGTTTGAAACTTTAAATTAAGAAGTAATCTAAGATTCACATAGAGCAAAGATGAATGCATGCAAGAATTATGTTTTCATTTTCTGCTTGTATCATATGTTCAGACTAACAAAGGCTATGGGTTATTTCAGGTCTGAGGCTTAACAAGGGTACCTCTACATCCAGACCTCCTACTCCTGCCAACTCACATTTACCAGACATGATCCAGCTAAAAGATATTGTTTGCTATTTGTCACTTCTTGAAAGAGGAAGACCTGAAGATAAGCTAGAATGTATGTTCTTTTTTAATTTTAAATACTTCTTTCCATAAGTCATTAAATATTCTGTTTCTGAATTTAAGAACCAGTTTTGAGCAGATGGATTATAAAAATGTGGTTCTAGGTGACCCTTTTTGCAGAAATTATTTTTTTATTCTTGTTAATGATGAGATTTTAAACTAAATTTGTTCTATCTAGCACTCGCTAAGATGGGGAGTAAGGATTACACATTCTGTAGTTACAATAATCTTCTCTATACTGTTATCTCTTGATAAGTATCAGATCTGAGAAAAAGGAAGTATACCGTGTATACTTAGAGATATATAGATTGGTGAATAACCTGTACTAAACATCCTAATTCAAACAAAGAATAGTTGCTAATATAGGCTGTGGGCTCTGTAATATTACTAAATAGTGAATAGCCAGTAATGATCCAAGTCTGCATGACTATTGGGAAGGTGTGTATGACACAGGAAGTTAGAAATTACTTGTTTGTTGTTTGGTTTGTTTTTTTTTTTTTAATTAGGGGCATGAGTCATGAAGGGGCAACACCACCACCTATTAAAAAAAAAAAACAAAAACAAAACAAAACAAAAAAAACCCCTGTGAGTTGTGAGTTTAATCTATAAATTGGAGAAAAAAAAAAAAAAGAAGAAAACCTGTTTCCTTATTGTGGAATTTTAGAAGCCAGATTTTCATGTGGCTAAACAGTCAGATGAATCATATAATCCTTATTGAAATGAAATATACTTCAATATACATAACTGATCTGTTTATAACAGATCTGTGGCATCAGGCTTTCATATGGAAAGTAAATATTCAGTATGATAGAATGTGCAAACAGTAGGCTGCTTCTGCCAGAATAAGAAATCCATTACAAGGTTACATGTTGATGAAGTATCTTGATGTTTTGTTACCTGTAGTTAGCTTACAGTGGCAACTTTGTACTGCAGGGTTACAGTGAATCCCCCAAACCTCCCAAATTTGGTAATACCGTTTTGGTATCTTATGATTAAAACATGAGAGTGTACGTGTGAATGGTCATTCAGAACACAAGCAGAGAGAAACTAAGATCCAAGGACTGAATTTAACTTACAGTGTAATAACTGGTAGCAAGTTGTGCGAGCTTTATCAGAGCTCTGAGGAGCTCGATGCACAAACCATGGCATGAAATGGAGATGGGTTGCCTCCTCTGGTGTCAGGAATTGGTACCAAGGGAAAGGAGGAGAGACAGAGGAGCAGATGGTAATTGTAGTATGGGGATTTTCCATGGACTTCCTGCAATTGGAGCTGCATGGGTGAACGACTGTGTTCTGTATGATTCAGGAGCGAGAGAGCATGGTCTAATATGTGTATGGTACTTAAATATTTTGTGTATTGAAGGTCAGTTACATTTACTACATGTAATTTTGGGCATGATTATTTTATGGATTTATTTTCTTCTTCGTCATACAGAGTTGAAATATACCACATATTGTAGCTTTTTAGTATATAAATTTCAGCTTATACTGCACCATTGTATGCAGACTTTCCTGTTGATTTCAGTTGAATTCTCATTATAAATTAATGGTATTATTTAACTCTGAATTTGAAAGCAGTAGGTCCTGTGGCTGTAAGGTAAATTATAAATTTGCAGCAATGAAGGGAAGAAAGAAAAATGGCTTGTTCTGGAGTTGCCAACGTTAATATTAACACCAATTTCAAATTGTGACTTTTAAATTTTTTTTCAAATTACAAAAATTTGAGAAAAAATGAATTCTCGCTTCTGGTGCTGGGGTTGCCTCAGGAGCCTGCTCTCCTGCGCCCAGGCGTCAGCGAGCTGCCTGCAGTGTCCCTCACTGCTCCCGGCTCCTGGTGTTTGGATCCGCTGGGAACAGAGCAGGCTCACTGCCCACAGAGGCCAGCTCAGACCCCAAAGCCCCGGGAGTAAAGGAGGCGAGAGAAGGTTTCTGTATGAATTCCGCAGGTTTATTCCTCGGAGGGACGGGGACAGAGGACCAAGGGATCAGGGTTCGTGCAACAGGTTTTATACTGGAATAATTTGGGGAGGAGCAAGGGGTTACAACCAATAGGATCACAATATAACAATACATGACAAGCATAACAATAAATTGTTTTAGAGCATAGGAGGGAATATAACGAAGCAACCAATGAGAAAATGACCTGGAGAGAACTTTCTAGATAGAAAGGAGCGGCTTATTCTGCAGTGCCACCCCCGGACGTCCCCTCGGACTCCGAGTCACCTGCCCATTGGAGGGCAAGGACCTGATGGGCATCTGCCTGCCAAAACCCACCAGTGGGCTGAGCCACCGCAGCAGTGAATCATAGCTGAATGTTTAGAAACTTGATTCAGGACAAGCAGAACATGAAAATGGGGCTTTCAATTAAAATTTGATCGAGGCTGGAGGATAAACTACGCTAAGAGAAAATAATGTTTAATCTTTGGATCTGAATGATCTACAGATTTTCGTAGTTTTATAAATATTCCAGAAGATAAATGGATTTTGTAGCCTGTTAAGAGTGTAGAGGTCTTACACAGTGTGAACCTCACCTGGTTGGCATGCTCATCCTATCTATTATTCAAAATCTATGTATGACTAAATATAAAGAAAATCCAAAGCATTCCTCACAGAGATACATTGGGAGAACATAAGTTATCTTTTTAAGGTCAAATTGCCATCTAGAAATAGAAGTTGAGTGCACAGTCAGTGTAATCAGGTAAGGAGATGGGAAAAGAAATGTAAAAATTTACTTGGGCTCTGTAGTTTGCATCAGAACTTCTGTTTGGTTGTTTTTATAATTTTGTTGTTGGTTTGTTTTTTGGTTGTTTTTTTTTTTTTCTCCTAGAGCGTGTAAATCAAGAGCATGAATATTTATCAGGGTATGAATAGAAAAGAGATTGCATGCCACACCAGTAGCACAGTTCTCAGAATCTAGCCAAGAGCACAGATTGAGCCTTTTCACTACCCAATACATATGTAATTGGAAAGACTTTGTTTCTACAAAGGTGAAACAGTTATAATTACACTAATGTCTGGTTTTAAACAACTGATTAGAACTACTGATTCATGTTAACGGAAATAAAAGTTGTAAGCACTACTGCTCTGGAGTGGGTAAATGTCACAGAGATGCTGAAAGTTGCTGTAAAACATACTTTCAACCAGTGTAAAAGAATGACAGAGCAAGAGGAAGGAGAGCCAAATGATTTTAACTTTATCATTGAGTGATTCAGTGATTCATCCCTATGGAAACTGTGAATGCCTAATGGTACCTTTGCCAGACAATATTAGCTGTCAAGCTCTGAGAAGCTTTGGTAGAAGGCGTACTAGCAGGGACAGTACTGATCTCTGGTGGCTTTTGGCATTAACTATTGTTTTATGCTGAGATATTTTTTTGTTGTATAACTCTAGGGAAAGGTATATTTATAGGTTTTCCTAACCTGTAACTAATGAATCATGGGCCTTTGTGGCGTGAAATAGTGTACTGCTGTAAATATCATCAATCTCGTATTACAGCTCTTAAGAGCTGTGCAATGTAGTGGCAAAAATTGCTGAAGTGATAGAGAGGTAGAGTGTTTACCTTTTTTCCACACAGTTAGGTGATCAACTTATTCCCAGGATGGAGGACATAAGCAAAGAAAGCCAATACATAAAACAGTTAAATATGTTTTGCTGTAAGTCCAAAAAGGATCGAATTCTTTCTGGATTTTACTCTCTAATTGCTAAGAATTTCCTCTCTCTTCTCATTGTATTGTTTCCTGAAAATTATTGTGAGCTTTGCGTGTGGAATCTATTGGACTGTAGCAGCCTCTGCTATGGATCCAGTGTGGTGGGATTCCTCAGTGTGAAATAAGTCATATATTCCTGGAGACATCCGATTAGACAGCAGGTTACTTGTGTTTTGCTGTCACTGAAGGCATTACAGTGTCCTGGAACCACCTCTAAATGGGCTGACTTCACCATCCTTAAAATATAGGTGAAGGGGTAAAAAAAAAAAAATCTGCACTTTTGAAGAGCATGGTGGGTATTTGGATTTCAGAGCTCTAAAAAACTGCCCCTGAAAGACTGTGAGGTATTTGTAGGCTTCTGGGTTTTCTCTTTAGTCTTCTATTAGTATGAAAGCTTCAGGCTTTGCTGCTTTCAAATATCTTGGTAATGGTGGACATACCCCTTCTTTTGGCTGGAATCAAGACATGATACAATCTTGAAAATATGTATTTTTTCTGGGTATTGTCAAAATATACCTTTTTGTCTGTGTGGTTCCCCAAAATGCTGGGAATACATTTTGAAATTGATGAAGCAAGTACCGTCCTGGAAGAAGTCAAGCTGGCAGTTTGTGATGAATGTTTATTGTTGGATATTTAAAATATTAATCCTGTGTTTCATTTAGTTGGTCAGAAAATAGTTTCTAAAACAGTATCACTCTTGAATAACGATAGCTGCAGCCAAGGGAGTAGCACTGGAACTTAAGCAAGCTTATCAACATTTGTGACCAACTGTGTGCTATTCTATGTTTGGTGAGATCACAGATAAGGGCTTTTTGGTAGTACTCACCATGAAGACAGATCATCTCTAGAGGGAAGCAAAATCAAGTTCACAGACCCAAATTAGCTGTTAGAGTGATGGTGTGGAAAAGGTGCAGTTGCACTGTCTGGCTAATACATCTCATTGGAGGCACTGTGCCAGGGTAGTTGCTGAGTGAACCTCTCACATAATGCAATTTGTTTGGTGGGTCTACAGCTAGTCTGATCTTTAAACAAAAATGTTAATATTTGTCCTTTCTTTGAAACTCAGGCTTAGTTGTTTTGTGTTTTGGTTTGGAGATGGTTTTATTTATGAAAAAGAGAGGTATTTGTTATGTGTTCTAACTGAGCTTCCTTCTCTCTTTGTTTTCTTTTCAGTTATGTTTCGCTTGTATGATACAGATGGGAATGGATACCTGGATAGTTCGGTAATGTTTTTATGTATTGCATTGTAAGAGTATGTCAGCATGGCAAAACTATGCAAAAGTACATTAATTCAAATCAAGTTTATATTTATCCTGAATTATTAGAAGCAGTATAAAATATAGTCAATAAAAATTCATTCATTTGAAAAGTAATGATTGAGTTTTCTTTTCCGATAAGAAATGCTGCTTCTACAACTGTGTAAATTTTTAGTTGCTGACACTGCTGTCATGGAGTCCTGTTCTATAGTCTTCTGATTTTTAATCATATTACTGTAGGGGACACGTTAATATGATTCCAATATTTCTAGTATGCTGCTGGGAGATGTATATGAAAGCATCATTTGTAAAGATTTCATTAAAAAGAGTAAGTGTGAGAGTCACACAGTGGATTTATGTGGAGAGGTGTCATAATTTCCATGTTGCTGTTAAGAATGGAGGAACAATATTAACGGCAAAGTTTTGAGGAGTAGTCCAGCCAAATGTTTGAAGAAAAGTTGGAGATATGGAAATAATTTTGAAAGATGTGACTATTTTTTTTTTTTTTTCTGATAGCTAACAGAAACAAGCGTTTTATTAGCAGTGTTTGTTTTTAATTTTTCTTTGGATTTTTTTTCCACCTTCTTTTGTATCTACTGGTACCTACAAGACAGCATAGTGGATTGACAAGGAAGAGAAGGTGATTGCCATAGGGTGCAGGGAAATAGGGAAGCTAAATTATATATGGGTATAAAGCAAATACGGCACCATAGTTTTAGGGAATACCAAATATGAATTAGGTAACTAGATAGAATTGAGAATTCAGAATGGTTCTAGATAAGCATTTGAGCATGTTTAAAAAGCAAAAGTGTATATATGAGTATAGAAAAGCTCTAGTGATATGTGATCAAGGGAACTTGCAATACTGTAGTGGTAAGAAAATAAATCTGTAGTAGTTTACAGAATGCACTTTATGCCTTATTTCTATTAGAAAGTTGTGATTTATATTTGTTAGTGATGGAATTTAAAGACATTACATGATTGTATCACAGGGTGGAAATCAGATCATGAAACATGAAAGATAACATGGTGTGCTTGAAAGATAACAAGGAAAGAAGAATCTATGACTACTTTCAATTTCTTTGATTGTGGGGCTGTATTTCACATCCCTGAATGCTTTGTAGTCCATGCAGGATGTTTTGCTAGCAAGCAGATTCACTTGAGAATACAGCTTCCAATGTAAAGTACATTTCATCAGGGACGTTGATGAAATAGTGTCACTGAATGCAATACTGTTGAATTATTAGTTGCTTGCAGTAGAATTTTTCTTTATAACCTTACATTAAATATCATAATTTTTCGTTCATCTCTAGGAGCTGGAAAATATCATTGCTCAAATGATGCATGTTGCAGAATACCTTGAATGGGATATTACTGAATTAAGTCCAGTAAGTATCCATTTATCACAATTTTTTAGTGTTGTTAGAGACAGCTGTCATAATTTTGTGGTATTTCATGCTCACATGGGATTCTATAGGTGAGTATGGTAGAAATAAGAATAGTCTATGTTCCATTATGGCACTGTGAATTAGCACTTTTACCAGTATTTTGCTGGTTAAATCTGATCCATGAAACGTTAAATAAATGTAATAATTAACTTTTACAACACAAGTGGTTTGTCTCTGCAAATTTCTTAAGAGTGAGTGCACAAAGGACACAACTTGGTTTGGGACCTTTAGGTGTTAATAAAATGTAAATAGGAATATGGCACTTCATTTTCTGAACTGTCCACACTCATTTTACTACATCTACCATGCAAGTAATATTTTTCTTTTTTTCGTATGAGAGAATTGGAGATCTGCACATGCCTAACAAGCTGCTATATTAGAATATAATAAAAATAAATTATAACTTATGAAATTTTTCATTGAACTGTAGATTCTTCATGAAATGATGGAAGAAATTGACTATGATCATGATGGTACTGTTTCTCTAGAAGAGTGGATCCAAGGAGGAATGACAACAATCCCACTCCTGGTCCTTCTTGGGTTAGAAAATGTAAGTTATTAAATTATAGTGTCCAGTTTCTGCTTGCATGTTGACTGTGGCCTTCAGCTTAGTTTCTCTGTGGCCTGTATAAAGAATGACTTGACTTTACTCCTCTTTATTGTGGCTGAAGGACGTGCAAAGAATGAAAGTGTCTTCAGTGTCAGAGAGACACTGGCAAGTTTGAAGCACCATCTACAAAGCTGTCTCTAGAGCTGGAAGTTGTAAAAAGCAGAATAATTTTCCCTGCTAACAACATGCTGTTAATTCCTAGCTGCAGTATTATCTGTTAGGAGTGTTTTACTGCCCATGTGTATGTTACAGCTGGCTTGGAGCAGTGTCTAAGCTTCTCAGCATGGTACTGGGTTGTGTGGCCTAACTGTACTGAGTCACAGAGCCATCTATGTTGGAAAGAACTTCTGGGGATCTTCTGTTGCAGTCCCTAATTAAAGGCAGTGCCACAGATTGAGTTATCCAGGGCCCTGTCAAGCCTGAATAATTGCAGTGAGGTGGATTCTACCAGTTCTGTTGGCAAACTTTCCCCGTGTTAATTGTTCTCAAGGGAAAGAGCTTTTGTTCTTATGTGCAGATGGAATTTCTTCTGCAGCAATTATTGCTGCCTCTTGTCCTGTCATGATACATCCTTGTGAAGATCTTCCATCTCTGTAACTACGTTAATAAAGTGTAGTGAGAAGCAATATCAAAGGGAACACTTACACCAAAGGCAAAGGATAGAGTATTGTGAAGGATGAGCTGATGTTCTCTACATTTACAGTACACATTAAAGATAATACAGATGTAATATGATCAATTTTGTACCAGTTCAACACAGCTGTTTTAAGATTGGCATGCTGTCAGTGCCACCTGCTGTCCTGTATTTGAGCTAATTTTGAACTCACGTACTGAAACAGAGGTTTGAAATGCTTTTCTGCTATTTGAAAGAAAGCCTTTTCATCTCATCTTTTAAGTGATTTTCACATACTGAAAATGATAAATAATATTTATTTTCCCCATTTAGTGCTATGGTTTGAACTAAATCTAGACTGCTGTAGTTGCTCTGTGCTATTTTAATTTCACAAAGAATGCTCTGATTGATACTTTGTGCAGGGAAATATGTAACAAACCAGTTTCTTGAACAGAAGGACTTTAAGTCTTGCAAAATCTTATTAATTAAATTACAAGTAAAATGTCTGAATTGAAGATAACTTTCATTCTGTCTGGATCACTGTAGTACTACTTCCCTAATTCTACATGTGAGACTGAGTAAGAAAAATGTCAGACTACTTCCCTGTCATCAAACAACAGATCTTTGTCAGGCTGAATTCCATTATTTCCACAGAATTACTCTAAACAATGGGCAGCAAATGCTCTAAAGTGAGCAGTATAGCAGATAACTGATAGTGATTTTCAGCACAGATTCTTCTTTTATGACAGGTAATATAGGTGTTCCAGGAGTGCTTTTCAGCATCTACATTTCATTCTTTCTAAATTTGAAACTCCTTAAATTATGGCATAAATTAATGCAGATCATTCTGTAGAGTTTGTTTTCATATTAAAGCAAAAGCTATTGGAAAGAAGCTATGTTATCAAAAATTTTATGGTTTTGAGTATTTTTACTAGTTATTAGATATTTATCTTGCTGCACATAGCTTTACAATGAAAATACTAAAAATACATAAGTAGTGATGAAAATTCTACAGCCTGTTATCAGCATGGGTCAGTGTTTCTGTCATCAAGAGTATTCCTAGTATTTGATGCATTTAACAGACGTAAATGCACAGTTGTTGAAAAAATATTACAATATCATGCAAAATATCTTTATTATACGTAAGCATAGTTCATGTGAAGTCCATTACCTACATATGAGCTGATTTGCTAGTAATTTGCAAGTGACTCACTAGGATAGGGTTTTTGATGATGAGCCCTTTAAAATGGCTCCTATTTTTCTTTTTATGTTTAAAACTGCTTAATTTTTTGGACCATCACATAATATGTGGAGCAAACCAAAAGTTTTATATTTTTCATTAAACCAGCAAAAACGTACTACTTCCATTTGTACACAGTTTGAATAAAAGTGTATTTTAGGACACATCCCTATGAAGATCCTTGAAAAGTGAAATCAGTAAAGACGAAACTCTAATGCCTGTCTGTTACTTAGTGTAAACTGATAGCATGATTTTGATGGTTTTGCAGCATCTAATGTATTATCCAAGATCTTCATTCCAGTGCATCAATCCTGTTAGTGGGATGCTGTTATTTCTTTTTGCATGCCATTGTTAGATTTTGCAAACCTTGCTTCCCAGGTCTCTGCTTTTTGGGTGTCTTATCTCTCTCCTTTTAGTTATGGTAATGAAAAGTAAGATAAGAATCTTTTGGACTCACTAATAAAAAAGTGCTGTGATAGCTTAAGGTTTTCCTCAAGCTGATTACTACGTGAAAATAAGGGGCATAACCTACTGGATTATGCTGCTTAGACATGTCCAAGTAATCTTCATATGTTGAAAATCAGAGGGGAAAAAAAACAACAACAAAACGACCTGACCCCCCCCTCCATACCCCAAAGAAAAACCACAAAAAATTCCAAACAAAACCCGCAAGAACCCACCAACCAAATTATTCTGTCACCTTCTTTTAAGTGTTCATTCTGTGCTGAACTTGGAAATGACAAAATTTTAAACCCAAGAGATCAAGTGCAGAGCTTGTCTAGTATGATGATGATGATGAAGGATTGTCACTATATTTCTTTAAATAAATTATGCTACCAGTGAAATGTTTAATTTGTTTTGAGTTGGGGTCCATTAACACTGTAATACACTTAACTGTTGTATAGAGCTTGTAAGGAGGATAGAAGATTCTCAGCTGGTCTAATTTGTTATGCTAATATCAGTGAAGCTATGATAATTTATTTCAGATGCAGATTTGTCATAGTACTTTCAGAATTCAGCTACATTGTTTGCACTTAATCCTTAGTTTCCTGTAATACCTATTCAGAAAGATCAGATATCATGTAAAAGTCCTATATTACATTTAAAGCCTTTCAATCAGTTTTTATTACATTCAGTATTAGATTATTTAGTCAGAATAATTGCAAAAAGAAAAAAAAAAGGAGCATTTAAGTGAACTATGGAACTATATTATTTAAAAATAAAAGAATAAACAAGTCAGTGTTTATGAACAGTGGGGTTGAGGTAGCCTAAGGTCTCGCAAGTTTCTGGCCTTTGCCCTCTGACCTCATCAGTAATCCTCTTCTGCAAGAGACAAGAGTGTTAAACTGTTACTGCAAGTATTCGCCAGCCACATGTTACCAAGTCAAAGAAGTAACAAGGAAATCTGCCTGATTTCCCTTCTGCTCTCTCTCTTTGCATCCCCCCCACCCCCGCCCCCCATACCTTTTTCCTAGACTTCCATGAAATTTCTACTGCCCTTCAAATTTATTTGAGATTACTAAACTAATTTAAAAGTTGCTGGCACAGTTTGGAGTCATGAAGATAATAGGAGAAAGAGCATTAAAAGGTCTAATTTCCCTAGGAAATCAACCTTAATATCCAGTTTGTTTTATCTTGCTGGGTTTTATGTTCTGTTTCCTCGTAAGATTTGATTTTGGAATTGTTGTGAAGGTAGACTTCAGAAATGCAGAGTTCTGTCTCTGAAAATGTTCCAGGATAGAAACCATGTATTTGATTTTTTGGTGCTTTTGAAAGCAGTTGATGTTCTAAACAAACAATTTGGGTACAAGATAGGGAATTTAAGTAAGAATTAATTGGTTCTTTTTATATAGGGGCTTTGAGATAGATATACATACTATTTGGCAGTTTGTTTTAGAAGAAAAGATCTTGGAATTGTATACGTGTATAATCCATTTGTAATTGGGTGACTACCCTTTTTTCCAATTAGCAGTGTCTAAATGTGTTCTATATGGCACATACTGAAACCTTTGTTGTTATGACAAAGTAATTCTTACTGTGGTGTTCAGTTGTTCCAATTCCATGGGTTTTTTTTCCCAGAAATTCTCTCATGTGAAGTGAGAATTTCATGAAGAAAATGTTAACTATAGAGGAAATTGTTATTTATGTGGTCTAAGTTTTAGTAATAAATGTATGAGGTAGTTTTTTGCTGAGTGTCACACTTCAGTCTGGAGTTTTCACAGTCCTCATAAACATTCCAAATTTATTTTTGCATCTTAAGCTAATAGTTAGTCTCCCATCCAAACACAAATTGGACAGACAAATTCCGGCAATACTCCTGATTATTTTGGGAAGTGGTCTGTTACACATTAGTGACCACTAGGCTATTTATTCTACTTCTCCACAGTATAAACCTTTGAAGTTTCTGACCTTTTTATTTGCTTCTGCCTTAATTTAAGTGGATTAACATTGTAAGAGAAGGTGAAGAGTTACCTCATTGACTCTGCTAGCATCACTTAAAATCTCTTTTGTAATCTGTGCACAAAAGGCCTCTTAATGATGGGTTTTGTCAGCCATAAGCATTGTACTCTGCTCTTTGGTAGGTGTTGTACAATATTATTCCACCATGATTTGATAGAAGCACTTGATTTCTCTTTTAAAAATAATTGCATGCCAGATATTTGGTCTCACTTTTCCTGTCACAAATGATTACTATCACCTCTGTCAGTGAGATTGCACAAAAAGGAAGTATAAACTGCAAGTTCATAAATGCTAGTGTTTAAAGAAATCCTGTATTTTAGGGCAGTATTTTATTCCTCTCTTCTGGCCACTAGATGTCACAGTTGCACTGTACCTGGTACAGTACAGTTGCTGAAAAGCTGCCCTAAGGTGAGCAGGAAGTTGAAAACCAGTAAATAGTTCATAAAGCCATCAATAATTTGAAATCAGGCCAATATGCCTTTCTTTTAAATCGCGAATTGTAATTTTCAACCCAGTTCACCTTTTAAATCAAAGTAAATTTTGATGGAACAAACATTTGTGTTGAATTGTGACTATGTTTCAATAAATCATAAGGAAATACTCTTAAAATGTTATTTTGGATCCTCAAGCGACAAATATTAATGCAAGTGCACTCGAATAATTTTTAAAGCAACATTTTAAACTCTTTTGATTAAATGTGGCATGGAATGTTTCAGCGGGAGTCCACGCTTGGGAATACTGCTGCTCGAGTTGTGTATTACATTATTGTTGCCATACTTTTTGAGCAGTGAGTATGTTAAAATGGAACCGAGCTGGAGACTTGAAACATTTACAAGTCTGGAGTGGGATCTGTTATACCATGAGTGATCCCTTCAGGCTGAAGCTTGAAATGACTGCTTAACACCTGGGCTTTGTTCCGAGAGGAAGAAGGGCAGTCAGGCCTTTTGTTGTCCTGAGTGACATTTCTGCAAGTCCTTTCTGAAGTGTGGCAGGTGAGTTTTCTGCAAGGCCGAAGTTTCGGTGCACCATGTGCTATTTCCATACGTACAGGGGGAAACTCGAGCCCTCTGAGCCGCAGCTCGCTCCCTTTGTGCCGGCGGGTTCCCGGCTGGAAGCAGGTTGCCCGTAAGGGATAAGGAGAGCTGTTTTGCCGGTCTGGTTCGTCGGCAGGGCCCGCAGAGGGCGCGGTGTCCCCGCTGTGTGCGGCTGTCGCTGCCGGAGCGCTGCCGGCTCCTGTGCCGGGCCGGCTCCGCTGCATCGCGGCACCTCCGCAAATCCCTTCCGTGCTGCAGTCCCGCTTTCCCTTTGGTCGCTAGCTTGAAAAAAGCCCAGGAAAAGTCAGGAGTAACTAACCTCTTGTGTGTGTAAGGTGTTAAATGAATGGTATTTCATGCAGGTATACAGATTTACCATTATTTACAGTTTAATTTCTGCATCATCGAAGTCTGTGCAGATGACCGATGGTTACAGATTTTGGGCAGGGGAACTTCAAATACTGTGGCTATTTATGAAGCTTTTTAAAACTATTTAATTTTTCCTCTTGTGCTCCCTTTTCTGTTTCTGGACGACTGCATGGATGAAGGTTGTGGAAGATTTTTGTTTTGTTTTGCTTTCACAAACACACATATACACACAAAATCTCTCCAAAATTAGAAGTGAGGAGCCCTCGCAAATAGTATGTCCCGTGGGTCAGGTTACTCTCTCTCCACTTGACCAAGAACAGACTTAAAAACCCTTTCTTCCCAAAGGAAATTCAACTAAACAAAACATGATATGAATTATTTGCTGAGAGCAAACCAAAGGAGTACAGAATGTATTTGTTTTAAAAGGACATGCTGCATAGTTTAATGGAAACTCTTCTCACCTTTCCACTGACTGGACAATACCTAAAAATCAGTCATTAAATTGTCTTGTGCAAGTCAAGTAAATATTTTAAAATTAGTGGAAACAAAATAATAAGTAAAGGAAAAACAGCTACTCTGTAACATCCTTCTTACTTGGATCCTTGTTATTGACTCTTCTCATAGGAAAAACCTGAACTTTCTGGTATTTTAGACACTCTGTAGCTATTTTAAGAGGGCATGTTTGCTGGGATCAAAATTTTATCAGTGATTTCATTACCTTTTTTAAGTCTCAAAATCTTGGGTATCTCTTTGTCTATCTTTATACACAAATACCTAAAAAGCTGACATAAGTTAATATTAAACGAGGTTAGGGATGTGTAGCTAAAGTCTGTGATAGCATAAAATTTTCCACTAATTCTAAGGTTGTCTCTTTTATGGTTGACTTGCTTTTTAAGGTCAGGTAGTTTTGGCAATCAAATCCATGGTAGCAGGGTCAGGACCACGAGTTAAGAGAACCGTTGTTAACAAAATAAATGTTACTATTGTCATTATGTTTTAAAGTCTCTGTATGACATATGGAGGCTTGATTTTCAGTGATGTGTATAATGAAGTGAGGAAGAGATTTTTACTGTACCTGCCCTGCTTTGAGATCTTCTTAATGTCTATTTGTTTTTAAACTCTTTCTCAGGATATGGAAGCAAAATGAGTTAATGTCGGTAAATGCACTGATGTGTCAGAATTGTGGATTTTATTCATACTTAAAGACTTGCATTGAGGTGGCTTTGTTTCATATTATGTCTTTTTTTTTTTCTCTTGGCAGTGTTTTAAAAAGTTATGTGCATGCATAATCATATGCAGCACTTTATTGCTTATTTTTGGCAGTGCACAAGAGCAAAAATTTAATTTGCTCTTTTCCAAAAGTGCATTGTGTTTATGTAATGGATTTGCATCAGTTGCAGTCTGTAACACAGCTAAGTGTTTTAATTGGCAGAACACCCACATCAAGACTTGTTTGTTTTTCTGATAAGGAAAATGCCAGCTAAGTTAGACCATATGTTCTGTTCAAATAAGAAGCGACATATTCGCATGTAATGGTCATTCTTTAAAAATAAAATGAAAAAGTAACACAAAATTAATATGGAAGAGGGGCAAGTTTATGCATAATTATGAATTTCTGTTCATTTTCATAAATAGCAACTATTCATGAAAATAGCTCACATTTTAAGTGCTTGTGGTTTATGACTGTATCTGTTCATGACCTAAGTGATGTTAAAATTGAAGTCTACATTGTTTGCTGTTTTTTTTCAGAAGGGTGTACATGGTCTTTGTTGTCTAGTGAATAGTTGCCTACTTTCAGAAGGCTTGAAATTCATATACTATATTGTAGTCTAACAATTCTTTAAAAAAGTGTGGAATATGATAGTAAGATGGGAAGAAAAATAGAAGTTAGAGAGCTGTGTTTAATGAAATACATCCTCTTCAGCTGCCAGTCATGAAGGAGCTTGACAGGCTTCTAGTGCTTCACAGCTGCAGAATCTATTTCTGCTTCTTCAGGGGAAATTGGAAAACTTCCACACTCTTTGCCAGTGAGAATCCCACATTAGGCATCTGCTGTGCTTTTTCTGCAGAAAGGGGACCCTGACATTGCCCAGCTGTCAGAGATGGCATTTGAACTCCTGCTGATAATATTGGGGGAGCTATTACTTATACTCTGATCCTGATATCTCACTAGAGAAAAAAAAATATTATTTTAACTGACTTCAGTTCTTTTGTTTCTAGGTGACTTGTAGGAAATATTCAAAGTTGTGTCCCAGCTTAGAGCCAGCTTTGAGCCAAACATTATTAATTTCTTAGAGTGCTGCTTTTGCATAAGGATCCTTTTTTTTGCCCACAAGGATGACAAAGTCTTCAACGTATTTGACTTGTATTGACTTCTAACTCCTAGAACAGAGCCATGCTGATTTTTAAGGACGTAACTCATACAGTATATGCTATTATAGAACAAAACTAAATTTTTATAAAAATTTATGCTCACTAACTTACATTGACTATTCTCATCAGTGAAAACCATCATATTACTGAAAATCTAGCCAGGAATATTGTGTATGTATGATGCCAAGTAATAGTACTTTGATGTGAGAAATCAGAAACTGGATACGAACCAGCTGTTGATGTGTTTTCTGAGAAACAGAAATGGGTGTGACTTCCTTTAGCTATGTGACAATTTCATTTTGGCAATGACATGACCAAGAAGACTACAGAGTTTCAGTGATACACAAGGAAGCAGGCCATTTCCAGGTGATGGACATTAACTGCCTGTGTTCCATTGGATGTTATATTGGATAAAAGATAAAATTATTTTTTTTTGTTTTAATCAAGTGGTATTACATTAGATTCATCTAGTTTTTTGGAAGAGTTACTGTGGTGTGGTTAGTTTTCCTGTTTCACATATGTTAATGTATGTACCTAATTCTGACAGTCATTAAAAATACCTGTGTGGTTTTAGAAAACACTTTCAATATATTCTTTGTTTTAGGGAGTTTATCTTCTGACCTGCAGCACCTTAATTTTTAGGATTAGTCCAGGAAAAAAATATTTTTAATATTAGTTGTAATTTAATATCAGCCTAGATACATTGACATAATTGTGTTGCAGTGGTGACAGCAGCCTGGTGGCTTTTTCTGAGTTGTTTTTGAAACATATGGATGTCCATGAGCTTCGGAAGAGTTTTTTTATTATATCATTGCCTGTGTATTTAGAATGATTATACTGTGATCTGGTGCAGAGTCTTAAATGAAGTAACAGCTTGTCTTTTATGTTCTTCAGTCAATCTCCAATTTTTATTGGCACTTATATATTTCATTGTTTATTTTATTAAGTGAAATCTGTTTCTCTCATGTCCTGTGCAGAATGTAAAAGATGATGGGCAGCACGTATGGAGATTGAAACACTTCAACAAGCCTGCCTACTGTAATCTTTGTTTGAACATGCTAATTGGAGTAGGCAAGCAAGGTCTCTGCTGTTCTTGTGAGTATAAACATTTCAGTGTCCATTTGCTTACATGTCTATTGCAAGAAATGTTCTTGCCGCATAACAGAGAACTAGTACCTTCCTATTACAAAACCATTGTAATGGTTTTGTACTTACTTACATGTACTTATAAGTACTTACTACCACAGTAGTGGCTCCTCCTTCTGTTCTCTGCTTAAGTGTCCAAGGTTCTTCTTTTAATTTTTCAGGATATTTGGCTTTGAAATATGTTGTTTGAGGGAGTTTTCTGCTTTCTAAGGATTGTCCTGTCAGTTCTCTTTGGAGTCTATCGCTCTTTTTTCTTTACTATTATTTTTTTTAAATTTTCAGTTAGTAAGTATCAAGCTTAAGTTTTAACTTTCTACTTTTGTTACTTCTCTTTTGTTTTTATTAATAATTTTACGGTAGATATCAGCTTGACAAACATCTAAGTCCCCCATGTTTGTTGATTCAAATTTTGTACAGAATTGTTGTTTTGTTAATTGGAAAGGTGAAAATGCCTGTTTCCCAGAAATCAAGTTTCTGTAATGGTTCTGAAGTTTTGTGTAGTTACTTGCTTTGTAGTCATAAATCTCAATCCACATATTAACTGATTATAGATTTTAAGAAAAGGAACACAGAAAAGCTACTGCATCTAATTTGCCCTTCATTAGGCTGATATATTTACTACCCTTCAATTCCTTGAGCTGGATCTGTGTATTTCCTGTGGTAAGCTGTTTGAACACCTCATAACATGTCTCCTGAGAAACCAAGGCTTGCTGAAAGATGCCTCATCTGCATTTGAAAGTTTCCAGAAATGGATGATCCGTATCTTTCTTTTGTGGTGTGTTCCAATGATTATTTTTTTTTTTAAGACCTATTTTCTGATTTGAACTTGTCTTGTAGATGGTTCCAGTGATTAGTTCACGTTATGCCCTGCTCCATTAGTTTAATGATATCTTTAGTACACGACTGTCTTCTTCTCATGATGGTACCGAGTCACCCTCCATTTTTCTTTTTCGGTAAAATAATCGGTTTCTTAGTGTAACTGACTTTCACCCTTTTTGGTATGAAAGATAGCCCCTCACAACTGATGAGGACCTTTCTGCCTGTACAAGTCTACTGATTTACTTTGAGATTAGTCTGAATGAATGAGTGCTTTATATTGACCATTTCTGTCCTCTGGGGGCTGCAGACCCCTCTAAAATATAGTGCAGATGTAAATCCTTGTATGCATTTTCATGTCATATAGTTTCATTCACTATACTATGAAATGGAAAAGTTATATTTATTAAAATTCAAACAAATAGAAATTTCATAACTTGGGATTAATAAATGCTGATGTCAGTAACTGGAATATATATAAAATACTGATTTGACTATTAGATCTTGAAATGTTACATTCTTTAATATTATTTTTTGTCAGACTGTTATTGTGAATAAATAAGACCCATATATATTGGAAAGAGAGTTCTATTGAGCAAATAATGTAGATCACCTTCTTTAGTAGTTATGAGAAATGGGTAGACCAGTTACGTAAACTGTCCCAAAAAGACCAGCATTGCAAGAGCTGTAATTTTTTTCTGCTGCAGTGTATCTTTTGAGGATGTATTTATTATTGTGCTTGGCATTTATTTTGTGATAACGGTGGTCTCAGAGTATCTGAAGAACATGTTCCTTTCGATTACTTCATGCAGCAAGAAGCATGAGTCTACTTGCAAAACTATTTCACTATTTCCATATTTAGCTAAGCTTTTTCTCTAGTATATTTTCAAAGCATTGCTATAGATTTCATTATTTGCATTTTAGATTGTGTGGGAGGAAAAAAAAAGGGGGGAACCACAGGGGTCCTCACCATCCCTCCATGGTCCAATCAACAATGTTACTCCCTGCAGTTTGTCTGATTAATGGCTGCGCCTCCCACTGGGTTTGTGTAATAGGTGCAAGCAAGGTGTTTAGAAGTACTTTGTGCTTAATTGCTCTCGAGGTCAAAAGCCTGAGACATATACCATGCAGGGAGAAATTCATTCTCAGTTTTTAATAGTTGACTCTATTGAATGCAGGCATAAGCTCTAGCATTATTTCCTTATCTTGGCACAGTTGTATCATTAAAGTCAGGAGAGCTTTGCATTGGACCCTGACATTTGTATGATTTCCAAATGCAGCTAGCGTGATCTTTATAGACCTGGTCAGCAACAGTAGTTACCTAAAACTTGTGTTGGAAGGCTTAGGGGGAAAAAAAGCTTCTGAGGAGTTGGTATTTTGTAAAACAAGAGTTAAAGTTATGGTGATTGCATGGAATGCATGAAAACAATCCCTATTCAAAAATGAACTGATCAGCCATTTCAGATTTATAAATCAATGGGAGAAACAATATAAATTCATAGGTTTTTATTTTTGTGCTTGCCAGCTGCTCTTACGCCTGTAGTTCGTAAAATATGTATTTCTTCCTACTAGCAAATGACACCAAACCATTTGGCAGTCACCAATTTATCTTTAATATTTTTGTCATTTGGGAGTTATTGTGAAAAAATTTAGTGAGGTCTGATTTAATTAAGCATTTCCTGTTATGCAATGATAGTGCATTCTTAGATTTCTCACTTGCATAATATTTCCTGTTCTAATTGGGCTTTTGTATTCCATGGAAAAAACAGTCTAGTTTGAGTTTGCATTGACTGATTGGATTGATTATTTAGAGATGACATGCTGGTTATGTTATTTGTTTCATAGAAATGTAGGCAGAAACACTGTTGCCTCAACATGTAGTAATGTGTGTCTTTTTTTCAGTTTGCAAGTATACAGTCCATGAACGCTGTGTCTCAAGAGCTCCTGCATCTTGCATCAAAACATACGTGAAGTCTAAAAAGAATACTGATGTAAGTTTGGGGTAGCATTAACTTTGCCATGTACCTGTTAATTTAGTAACTCTATGTATATCCACATTTTTCTTTTGCAGGTAATGCACCATTTCTGGGTAGAAGGAAACTGTCCAACAAAATGTGATAAGTGTCACAAAACCATAAAGTGTTACCAAGGCTTGACTGGACTTCACTGTGTTTGGTGTCAGATTACAGTGAGTATACTATAGTAAAACCTTTCACGCAGGTTAGAGAGATAAAAATCATTGGATGTCATTCTATAGCCTCATAATCTGGAATGTCTCATTCAATTTGGTCATCAGCAATGACTAGTGTTTGTTTAAGGAATGGTATATGCAGAATATTCTCAGGACTTCTTATTTTTGGCAAGCAGAGAATTCTTAACTGTGGCAAGCAAATATGCTTAAAGGTAAACTTTACTTCATGACAATATCCATATGAAAACAATGTGTGCCACTAAAGGGCAGAATTCCCAATCTACACTACAGAAAGATTACGGAAGAGTTTTCAGTATCAGGAAAAATCAAGGTCACTGTGACACTAGGTCTAATTGGTGATGTACTGACAGGCAAATGAAATTGAGGACATCTGGTAGGATACAGTCATTCCAACATCTGGGAATAATAGTAGAGACAAGTTGATAATATACTAATCTGTGCACCAAGTCAAATATATACAACTTTTGTGCGCTCCTTATTCAGCAGGAACCAGTAACTGGAACTAATGACATTCAGGGAACACTGCCCTTATAAGTGAGATCTTCATGCTAGAAGGAGCAATGCCAGTATTTCTGTTTCTAGCCAGGGCAGGATTTAAATCTAAATGGGGAGAGATTTCAGCCTTGTTCGCCTGTATTTGCTGGTTTTGCTGATATCATTATTACTATTGTAACGGAACAGCAGTTGTTTGTTCAGTGCTTTAAATAATAATATGAGACTGAGGCATTAGTGAATGTTTGTTTTAAAGATACAAGTTTGGATGTTTTATGACATATTTTCTTAACACAAGAATGCAAAATATGAAACATCATCAAAGAAAATAGATCCAGGATACTTTCAGTGATAAGCTGTTATGATTACTTAAAAAACAGTATTTTAGAAGAAAGCGAATATGTAGTCCAGATTGCTGTCAAAATTTGGATAATTTATGTAAAGAGTAAAACACCCAATCCAAAATGTTTTGCATGCAGATAATTAAACTTAGGCAATGACTGTATGTGTTTAGTAAGATAGATAAGGGTGTTCTGCTGTAGATACAGAAGTGTTTACATCTCCATAATATGTGTATACCATTCAAGAAATATATATTGTATAATATATATTGACTTTTAAAGTCAAAGGAAGTTGCGAATTCTGTCTTTCTTCAGTAGAAATTATTTTCCCATTATTTCATGTGAATCTTGACCAGTTTTGTAAAGTTCTTTTACTCCTTGAAATTGTACATCAAGATTCAGAGGATTTTCTTAAGAATTGTTATTCACCAAAGAAGTACTGAGGAATTATTTATAATTGAAGTCCCTCTAAAGAAAAAGGATAAACTCTTTTGAAAATATCTTGGGTGTTTGTGTGCTTATTTAAATGCCTAAATAGCTGTCAAGATTCCAATTAAAAATGGATGTGTTTTTTGACAGCTGAAATTGAAAATGTTGGCAAGGTTTGCAATTTTTCAATTTATTTCCATCAGTAATTTAAATACTTTTTTAAAGAATTTTTGTATTTTCAAATAAATTTAATAATATTTTTATTCCTTTTTATAGCTTCAGATGTAAATTAGACACATAAGTGAAGAATGAGTATTTTTAATACTGCAAATTATTTTTCAAACTCCTATTCACTTGCAGTTCTCTGTATTCGATGTATTCTTTTGCAATAGCTTCATTTTCTAATAGTAATACCTTTATTACAGAAAAATGTGTTAAATTTCTAACAGATGCATAATTTTTGAATGGATATTCTGAAGTTATATAATTATCATCACATCCTTCAGGCATTTTTCAACTCCTTGTACTGCACATTTATGGTTTATAATCGAAGGGCATGCTCACTATTACAACACTGATTTTGAGCTTCTTTCATGCATTTTAAATATCTGTCCTTACAACTTAATAGGGTCACTTCTGGTGTCAAATAACTGACTCAAGTCCCAAAATTTGGAGGTGTTTTTCAGTAAGCAGGCTTGCTATACTGACTTCTCAGCCAAATCCTTGATCCCTCTTCCATATAAATTTGGTATTCTCTACCATGGTCAAATAAATTTTTTTCTCCTCATTTTGTCTCCAGCAAATACACTTTTTCCTGTTTTGTAGGTTTGTAAGGGAGGTAATATTCTACCAGAGGTAGGTTTAGGATAACAGTGTTTTTGGAAAATGTATTTAAAACCTGCTAAAATACCTTTTTTTTTTTGAGAGGGATGCATATTATTTTATTTCTTTGTGTCAAAGTGTTATTTTCCTTAAAGCTATATTTCTTCTACCTTTTCTGTTACTTGCTATGTGCCAATTCTGTTGTCAAAGATCAGCAGAGACTAATAAGAAGATTAAGCTATTTTTTCATAGATAAGTTTGCATGCCACTGAGTTGCAAAGCTGCTAATTACCACTGAATGTGTGAAGATAACTTTTATTTGATGTAACATGGCCTGGTGTGCATTAATTATGGTACAAGTAGCCTTACCACTGAGGCAGAGAATTAGCATGACAAATGATTTAGATTACAGGGCTACCAAAATACCCTCACAATAAGGCTTTAATACTCAGAGTAAATCGAAACTCGTTAGACTTTTATTTTCTGTTGCTAAGTAACTGCCTAAAAAGGTAACTTTGCAGTATAAATTAATATGGACAAGGCTAATATTAGGTGCCATTCAGTTCAAAATTCAGAAATGTCATGTAAAAATTAATGGTACCAGATAATTTTATGAAGACCATATTACCAGTAAAGTTTATGTACATCAGCAATTGGTACAATTTTGATGTAATTTTAATAGAGTTCATATGAGTTAAACCATTTAAGGGAAAATGAGTCAGTCATTGAAAAAACGTGATTTACAGGTACAGACATTGAACTACAGATTTTGTAACAGCTTTTGAACCTGTTGGACTAATGCTGTATGCTACCTGTTATACTAGTTAAATCACATGTTTATAAGATTTTTACCTCACAACTCCTGATATTTATTAGCCTGATTTATTTTTTTTTACTGTAAATATAAATATTTTTTTCAGGAATGTCCATCTCTATGGGAAGTGGATACTATCTGAACACCTTAATGCATTTTATTGAATCAATGTGGAGATGAAAATGCAGAATAATTTAGGTTGGCAAAGACCTTTAAGGTCATTGAGTCCAGAAAAATAAACTTCACAAAATTTCACGATATTAAGTTTAATTTATTCTGACTAATGATACTGTGAAGTATACCAAATAAATGTGAATGCTTCTCGTGATCCAAACATGCAACTGTGCCTTTATACTGTATGGCTGAATATTTAGAGACGTTTGAATTAAATTCTAAATTATGAACAAGAACTCTTGATTGCTAATGTAAAATATTTCATCATTTATCATTAGTTATTACCATTTTATGTTCCTGTTACATACACATTTGTCCATTCAACCTTTGTAACAAAATGGAAGTCAACCACTACTCTTCCAGTCAGCAGACTTGAGGATATTCTTTTCATGTTTTCAGAGTAGAACTAGTCATTGCTTTCAAGCAAACTGTATGAATTCAAAGAATAAATTAGAAAAAGGAGAGTAATTCTGGTTCCTCAGCAGTCAGTGGAAGCCTGAACACTGATTCAGTCAAGACCAAAATTTACCTGATGAAGCTTAATGTAGGATATTCCTGTGTTCTTCTCTTACATTTGAATCTATAGTATCAGTTTGAGGAAGGAAACAGAGTCACACCCATAGTGCCAAAAGCTGCCTTGACTTACCAGAAGTAGAACAGAAGTTCCTGGCTCAGTGCGAGAAGCTCTGTTCTGAAATGAAGCTTTTGGTCACCATTAACAGTATGCTGATATTACTGTACTGCTGTACATTGTTCTTATTTTGTGTGCTGATCCACACATACAATTTCCCCCACTTTAATCCATCATTCTTCTCTTCGATATAAATCTGCTAGTTTTTCCCATCCTAGGGGGCTTTCCTCTGCAGTGTGTTTCGTTTTCCTTCCAGTACTTTGGTAATCATTAAGTTCATGAAACTCTCTCCATTCTAGGATGCCTATTTCCTTATGCTGTAATAGTAAAACGTCTAAGTTGAATCTTAATTTTCTGTATTTATATAGTTGCATAACAAGTGTGCTTCACATCTGAAACCTGAATGTGACTGTGGACCTTTGAAGGACCATATTTTACCACCCACATCGATCTGCCCAGTAGTATTGGTGAGTTGTCTGTATGTTAATTTCAGATGTAATCCTCTATCATATGCAGCATTAAAACACTGCTGGGACTGAATGCCAGGTATTTGTTAAATTCACAGGACTATGTGAACCTTAAACACAATGTGTAACCCTGGATGATGGGTTTATAGATACAAGTGTGTTTTACCCTCTGCGTATTGCATTTTCCTTCATGTGAGAATGAACTTTCTGTAGGGCATATTATAACTGAAGCTGACTCAGGTTTTATCACTTATTCAGACTGTACTTACCAGAAACTGTATAGGCAGAACACTTCTACATTTTACATCTTTTATAGATCCAACTTCCCAGAATAATGAAGTTATTCTTATGGGCAGTTTTTGCTTGGGATGCATATTGTATATCTGCAATGCTGAGGTCTCTGATCTAAGCCGGAGGTTACCTAGAATGATGACACTGGTCTTGCAGTAAGCTATGCATCAACATTATGGTATATTTTATTCTGCAGTCGCGGACAGTAAATTTCTCTGTCCACAAAAACAATAACTCAATTCAATGAAAATAAAAATGCATGCTATGTGTAGGTTGCATCGAAAAGAGCTGACCATTTTATCATTAAAAAAGGGCTTGAGAATTAACTTATGTATTCACATATTAAATTGGATATTTTATGCTGATGAAAGTCATAGCATCATCATATTCATAAGAGACCAGATGAGTGGTCCTCTTTAAACATATTTCATAATAAGTGTAAGAAATGCTTGAATTTAAGAAAGTGTAATTTATTGAGGGGAGGCAAAAAAATGCACATCCTAATCTTAAAACCGTTGCTGATTATTTGGAATAATATTCATCCCTATTGTAAATTACTTGTTTTCTAATGAATCCTTTCGTCTGTTTGTTTATAAATCTGCTAAGGAACAGATGCTAGGCTTTGGCCCTGTGCTTGGGTAAACTGGGATTATTCCATGGCTCTCAATAAAATAATCCAATGGAAACCTGCCTTAAATATTTATGAAATATTTTAAATATTTTTTAAGAGTGGCTTTGTAGTTTGTCTGTATGGTATTTTGATATTATCGGGACAAGTTCTGATTAATAGTTATACTATTTTAAGTTATTGGATGATTATATTCTGTATTTCCTTATTTAATTTTCAGGATTTGATATCATACTTTAAAAGTTTGGATCTTGAAACTGTGATTCTGTTATTGGGCTATTGTGTTCGTTTTAATTTTTTTTCTCATTTGCCATTGGTATAAACAGAATGAAACCTCAGCATGAAATTTTATCTTCAGTTATATTGGCGTAACTACATTTTCTTTTCAGGAGAGGGAGAGGAATAGGGGAATTAAGATTTTTATTCCACAGTTGGAGTTTAGTTAAGTTGTTTAGAGGATATGTAAAACCACTCTAGAGTCAAATCACCCTTGAATAAGTTTGTTTTATCTCCAAATTTTCAAGACATAAGCAGAAGTAAATATGTTTTCCTGTATTGGAATCATGTTACTAACAATGCAACGCAAGACATGTATTTCAGCACAATTTATATTGTTAGGAATGGAAAATACTGTGATTTAATGGGGACTTTATAATTTTGTAGTACATTTGTTCATCTAGTAGTTTCTTCCAAAAATGCATTAAAATCCTGAGTTTAATTATGTTACAAATACTACCTCACTGACCTAGCTAATAGTAATTTCTTCTAAAAGTGGTTGGTTATAGTGTGCATATAATAAGTGTTAGTAATTATTTAATTAGTGTCTCCCATTTCCTGTTATGGGGATTCCTTTTGAGAAACATTATACTTCAGTGTATGTGAGACCAGCATTCTCAATAATGACAGCAAAACCAGTGACTATATCCGTGTCAAAACGGTCTAACCATGCAATAGGAAGTGTGTCTGTTAGTAAAAATTACGTGTTCAGGCATACAAATCTGAGAGTGGAAGGGTCCTTCGCCAATTTAGCTTTGGTGATCAGCTGAGCATTAACATTCTTGCAATGCTGTGTATACGTAGAAGGTAAATAAAAGCAGATAAGCATAATGCTTTCTGTACCAGGCTTATACTTGAGTATTTTGAGGTGTCAGAGAAGAATGTGTTTTCTTCTCCCATGGAATATAGGGAAAATAGCAAGATGAAAAATCTTGTATTTTTGGTCTCCTAAAAATGTATGCCCTCCCTTCCACCTGTAACTTTAGAAGTCCGGATTTCTTCCAGAAAACAGCAGAGTTCTTCTCAAAACAAGATGCCTTTTCCTAAGTTTTCCTTCAAGAGTACAGGCTAAATCCCTGCTCATTTCTTCTCTTTTGCAGAACTAGGGACATTCATATTTTTGCATTTTTTCATCCAGCATTTCTCATGCCTCATTTCTTTAGTTCTTTTGAAGTCCAGCCTCAACAATTTCTACACAGTTAAAGGACTTTTTCATACATTGCATTTCACAGCATCATGCATTATACCAGTGCTACCAAAATGATCTCTCAAATGAGTGACTCTTAGTGGCTGGAGAGAGAACCAGAATGCCTCATCATGTGAAAGTTGGATGGCTGGTCTAAGTTAAATAAGGGCCCTCGCATCCTCAAAACTGCACAAAAAGAGCTTGTCAAATGCTATTCTTAAATATAACAAGCTACATTGTCAGCTGAAAAAGAAACAATGGGGAAACTCATGTAGTTGATACTGTATGCATCATGAAAACATCACATATCTGTCTAGATTCAATGTCTTACAAAGATTTTTCATATCTCACTGCAGTAATTTTAAATGCCTTAGTAAAATGTGGTCTGTCAACTTTAGTCCTTTTTACTTTTCTGTTTACCGTATATGAGACTTGTTGTATGGTGAAGTTTTTTGTTCAAGTTAAATGAGTTTTGTTATAAACTGTGTGCAGATCTCAAGTGATAGTCTTTTAATAGATGTCAGATACACTTTAATGTTACTCTCTTTTATTTCAGTAACATTTTAATTAATTCATACTGATTGAATAAATGTACATTGAGACTTGTTTCCTAATGAGGGCACATTTAGAGGAAAGGTTTTGCATCATTCTGATATCCTGTGGGTAATTATATTCTAATTATATGGTGGGGGGAAAAAGTCTATAACTCAGTACTGATATTGTTCATTGGACCCAATTAATTACATGCACATAATGAAAGTTCATGATAAGGTTGACTGGCAGTGAGTTTAAAAATCTTTAACTCAATTGAATCCTAGCCTACCAGGAGTACAGAATTAGATCATAACCAGGTTTAAAACTGGGTATTGGAATGAGATGATGAGTAGTGAAGAAAACAAGATTGGTCTCTGCTTATGAGACAGTTTTCCTTACTCTGTCCCTTTATAAGGCAGAAAGGGAAAAATGCTAGCATACATTTTGTCTTCATTTCATGCCTTTCTTTACTTTGCCCCATTTACTGATGAACATATTGGATGTTCTAATTTTTATTTATGTCTGTAGAAAAGTAATTAGATTTTCAATTTCCCACCAAAATAGATACAGCATTTGGATAGTGACCAACCAATAAAAGCTTACTACTTAATAAATAATAATGTGTATTTATTTTATAATGCATGATGATTTTGATTCTCCTATTGTATATGTGAGTTTTACAATGAATTTTTTCACTTAATTTCTAACATTGTTTTTAAAAATCAAAATTAAAACTATTAATTGTGGAATAAATATTAAACTAAGGAATAAATTGTAAAACTCATTGTAAAACCCTGCTTGCAATGTGAGCATTACTATACTGCAATTATCACTGTCCCCACAGTAAGCAGTTTATTTCAAAGGTGGAGACTCTGGTATAATATTGAGGGTAAGAAATGAAAAAAAAAATAAAAAAATTAAACTGGGTACATTTCTTTGTGTTTTGATATCCAACTTCGTTGTTTTGCATTCTAGGAGAAATGGGTCATCAAAACAAAAAGTTTGAAACAATATGCATTTTGTTTCTTTTCGCTTATGAATGAATTTGATTTTTGTTTTGTGTAGTGAAGATGTTACAACATTTTAGGACAAAGTCATTTAAGCATAAATACAATTTATGTAAATATGGAATATATATATAGAGAGATAAATTGATACATTTAAAACATATAGAATTTTTATACATCATAATGTAGATCTGTTTATATACTCTAATATAAAATACCATCATGAGTCGAATTCACTTGACCTTTTATTTTAAAATATAAATGGCTACATATTTTGGAGGAGAAAAGAGAAAATCTGATTCCTCTTTGATTTGGCATTTTATTGTACAAAACCATAAATGTTCAAAAATCTTGTGTTTATGACTAGTTCTATTTAGGCATGTAGAACAATGTACACAGCAGATTACAAATATTTTAGATAGAAAATGTGCCTTATTCAACTAAACAATATACATTATGATCTATAGCTTCAAACTTCTGTGTAAATATAAAAAGTGTGTTGACATTCTGGCAAAAAGTAATACAGAATTAAAGTTGAAAATACTGTTTAAGAATTTTCTCTCACTGTCAGTATTTAGACTAGATAGAATAGCTATTGGCTACGTTATAATTGCAACATAGTTCAATAGATATTTCTTCCATGTCTGGTAATATGTTTTACTAATACTATTTTCCTGTGAGGTATGTAGACGTTATTCACATAGGAAGGCAGAGTTGTAGAGAGAGAAAAAGGGAATTAGCAGTGGCTGGTTGAAGAATGAGTTTTCTTAATCCCCTTTCCAGTTATTAATCCTAAAATGATTCTTCTGTTTTTATAATAGTAGAGATCAGTTTTAGCTCAGTTGAATCCAAGCTGAACATGGAGCGCAGAAAGTCAGTGCAGTGTGTAAGCATTTTATGAGCAACTCAGCCCTTTGAAGTTGAGTACTAGCCTTATCCTGAGTTTCTGAACAAAGATACTATAAAAAAAAAAGTTATTTGAATATATGGGCTTGGGGGGGGAGTTGAATTTAAATCTGGTTGTTGAATATTAAGTAATGACATAGCAATTGAAAGAGATTTAAAAAACAAAACAAACCACTTTTTTCCTTTTCAATTGTGTATCATATTGCAGCTTCAGTTCTCTGAGAATCTAAATCAGACTTGAAATATAATGGTGTGCTTATCTACACTAAGAGCTTTTTCATTTCTTTGAAGTCAGAAGGAAATTAATAATTGCCCTGGAGGAAAATGTATCTTCCTAACTAATTAGCTGTTCGACAAACACAGTTCAATGTTAAAATAATAAGATGCTGATAAACTGAAATGGCAGCCATTCAATCATTTTAAGTTATATCCAGTAGCCTGCCCACAGCTCATCACTACTGTCTAGGTTTATTCCTTACATCCTCTCCCATTGGAGTTTAATATGATTTTATTTTCAGAGTTCTTTTCCAACACTTTTGTCTTTCTTGGACAGTGTATATAATCAGCTGCTATAGCCCAAGTTAATTTTGAGTTGCAAATCCAGTTGAAAGCTTTGGACCATATATTGATGCATATATTGAATGGGTGCAAGATGTAAGGCAAGTTGTCTTCAGGAAACTGAGTGAACTAAGGCCAACATGCTAAATGAGAAAGACTTGATTGAGATTTGGTGTGTAATTCTTTACCTTTTACTTAGAAAAACTAAAAAAGCAGCAGAAAGTACATTTATAACATTATCACATAGTGATTCATTGTTTGGAAGAAGGAACAGTCACCAGTTTTAGAAGTTATTCTTAAATGCTATATTCTCCATTACAGCCTTGTCTTCTTGCATGTATTTTGGCTACCAGTATGATGGATGACAAAATGTAATGTGATTTTCCCTTTTTTTTTTTTTTTCCTTAGCTGCAAATGCTTTTCTCATGACAGCTCTCTAATTAATTAGAAACCTTAACTTTCCTTTTATAGTATGGGCATGTGCAGCTCACTGGACAGTATTTTTGCTGAGAATTGGTTAATAATCTTGTCCACAGGATGACTTTTAGCTTCTGCCTAGGGATGTAGAGCTGGGTATTGTGCTACAGCTCTATGAGCTTTCAAGACAGCATGATGTGATATTCTGTATTGGCTCTTTTGATTAGCATGTACGCAGAGTTAGAGCTGGAAATGTGGAGAATTTATAAAATAAATTTTCAAAATATTTTAGCTCGTCTGAATTACAGTTACTCAGATGTGATATCTCATGGATACTATGGATAGATTGCCCTCCATGGTTTTGGCGTAGTGGCAATGTGGTGGTGTTGTTGTTTGTTTGTTTGCTTGTTTTACTTTTCAGGATTTTTGAATCTTTAATTCTCTTTGGTTATTGTATAATTATGGACAGAAATTTAATGGAATGGGAATTTTATAAGTAAGGTCTTAAATGCCATATAAGTTTGCAAAATTACCATCTAGAGTACCTACTATTATTAATAACACATTATTATTATTATTATTATTATGTCCTTAAAGATTCCCATGGCATTAAACAAAACAAAATAGCTCTAAGGAATCATGGAGCAACCTTCCTTCAAGTTCCTTAAATAAACCCCAAAGCATCAGTTTGGTATTCAAGTCACATATTTAAATTTCCATGGCCTTCAGCTTGCAAACATTTGAGGATATCTTTACGTGGTCTTCCATGCATTACATCTGATCTTCTATGACCAAATTCCTTTGATCAGTATCATTTAAGTTCAAGTTTTGGAGTTCCAGAATAAGATTTTTTAAAATAACTATTTCAGTTTATGCATAATAACATAAAAATATACTTCTCTCGTTATGCAGCCTCATGCCCAAACAGGGTATATGCTTCATCAAAAATTATGTATTACAATAGAAGCAATAATAATTTAAGAGAAGTAATCTGAAGTTTTGTCGCCTGGCAAACTGTGTAATGGTATTAAGCATTTACTAATGACTTTACAATCCTATATAATGTATAAGTACAATGTTGTTTCATGTTAAGAAATATATTGATTTAAATAATCTTGTGTAGGAAATAATCCACAAAAATATATTTGCAGTTACTGATTAAAAGGCAAAGTGAGAAAAAGCAATTGTTGCTGTATTTGCCTTGGATTCTGTGTCAGCAGTTAAAATATAAAGTGGTATCTCTTTAGTAAGCCTGTAGTAACTATTCATCTGTTTTTATCCTAACAGCTATGATAGGGTATGGTATTTCTAAATTTTAGTGTTTTGTGTAAAGGAAAAGATTCTACCTCTATATAAAGAAAGAATGTAAGCAGTTTTTGAGGATTAATGATGCATAGCTTGTTAACTGTAGCAGACGAAGCCTTTTTAAACAAGATTCCTTGATTTGGATGAGGATTCAAAGACTTGGAAGATAAAAATAGCTCTCCAGGTATCAAGTATCTCTTTTTGCTATTCAAAAGACTAAAGTCCTCAGGGTTTGTAATATTGTTAGCTGGTGTTAAAATGATCCCACACATACTTTCCAGAGTATAAATTGTATAATATGACAGCCAAAACATTGGGAAAGTACACTTGTGCAAAAGTGTAACAAAGTACCATGTACGTTTTTGTTAAGTAGGACTGCTGCAAGGTAACATTCCTTGTGAACACTGTCCATGCCCTTTGCCATCCCAGCTGTTTGGTGTTGCAGCCTAACATTCTCTTTTTCCAACAGACGCTTCCCACTTTAGGAGGTTTGCTCCCTGAGGTGCGTAGCAGGAGGTGTCCATGAACGCTCGAGTACTAACAGTTCATGATATTGTACGTTCTTTCTGCTATGAAGTGCATTTTGGGGCTGAACCAAAAATCTAGAGATGATATGCTGGCTTATTATTTGCAAGTCCTGTCTTACTTGTTGATTATTTTCTGATCTGGAATACGGGATATGTGCAATTTCATAGTTCTCACCTGGCAGTGGTCTCTCTGGAGCTGTGTGAATGGTAGAAGCTCCAGCTAATGAATAGTGACTTCAAAGTGGGAATTCAAAGGAGAAAATAAGATATGAGAAGTGCAAAAAGGGGTGGAAATTTTTTTTGTTGTGGTAAGTACTATTTTGGAAGGTATGTGCTCTGGCACATGTCTAAAGCACAAAAAACTTATTTCTTTGAGCCATCAAAATGTACAATAGCTTTGAAAATGCTGTATTCAGCACCTCTGTCAACCCCATGCATGTCCACTAAACAAAATGGTTCACAGGTACATTGATCATTTTGTATGCTTTATTTAGCAAAATATTAAAAGTAGCACAACTGTTATAGAAATATTTCTTACCTTGAAAGATAAATTTTTGCATTTTATAAAACCATTTTATCAATGCATGTCGAATTTTTCTTAACATTAGAATTTTTCGGCTGTTATCCATTCTTATCCTCTTATGTTTTTGTCTCATTTAAAAATTACATTGTTTATTTCCTAACACTCTCTGATACCTTAGTAATGTTGTAGTTCCCAAAAGGAAGATACTCTGGGTCAGGCACAACTGGTATTTCATATATAAAAGAAAGGGTCTGTACAAGAATATTTAAAAGTATTTTTTAATGAAGTGGTAAATCTTTCTGTGTTCCATTAACAAATTTATTCATTCTAATTATGATACAATTCATCACACTATGTCATACAAACTAAGATCCTCACTAGTGTGACACATACCTAAAAATTACAGAATATATAACTCTAGGAAATCTAGAATCTCTTGTCAGCTTCTTCAGAAATGTTTTAGAGAGCATTGGTAGACATGGTGACATGTATTGTGGTATCATACTCATATAAGATGGGTGATATGAAATACTTTATTTGTACTTTCTTCAAAAATCATCAGTGACAAAAGCAGAGGTTCAATGTTAATGAGATCAGGTGTCCATCTTTGACTGTATTATTAACATTAGGCAATTCTGTATCATGAGTATACTTTTTCCTTTATGCTATGTGAGATATATGACCTAATCTTGTGTTGTTTTTTTTTTGAGTCAAGCAATGGTTTTCTTATGGGACAGGAAATATAAATTGGAGAAGGAATATTTTTAATGCAGCAGTCATAGGGCTAAGGCCAGCTGAGGGTATTTACTGCTTTTTATATCATGCTGTATTTGTATCACCCCAATATCCAAAACTTTGCTTTGCATAATTGTTACTGCATTTTACATGAGTCATTAATAACAGCGAGTTTGGGCACGGGTCTCAGCAGCGTATAAATACTTTTCCTCTAAATAGTAGCATGATACATACAAGAAGATTTTTTGTGCCACACTTTATAAGTAGGCCTCTTTTGAACATTTTTTTTTAACCTCTCTAAATGCACAAACTCAATGTGCTGAATCTTATTTTCTGTTAACTTTTTCTTTGAATTATCCCAAATGTGTCCTTTAGCTTGAGATTTTTAGACCTTTTAAAATTTGCTCTCACTCTCTGATTTTTCTTAGAAATCACAATTTTTACTAGCTTTTTCTCTGCTTTACTGCCATCTGATTTGGTTTTTGAAGATGTTGCCATGAGACAGATTTGGCCATAATGTAAATCCTGTTTAGGAGGGTATGCTTTCTTTTTAAAAAAGGTAGTGATTTTAAAGGGTAATTATTCACAAAGTTGTTTAAAACCTCAAAGCAACTTCTTAAATTTGTAATGAAGTGTGGATCTTCCTTCACACTGAAGTTTCTTACTTGCTGTCCTTGGCACTAACCAATGCCATGGTGCAAAATGTTTTGTGTTAGTTAAAAATTTTATTCTCTTTGGTGCCTCATCCTAGTCCTACTTTCTGAAAAAGTCTTTAAATAAGTAACTGGAGAGTTGGTGATTTCTTAGGTGGTGATATGTACAGTGTTTTTGTTTCTGAGGTTGAGGATGAGGTAAATAGCTCTAATTGCTTCTACTGTTTTCTCTTTAAAGCAGTGGTGTTGTAGTCTGGAGTCTTGGACCTCATCTTGCACTGACCAAGTTACTCAAAGCATCCAAGAGCTCAGTTAACTAACCTCTTAGGAAACTCACTGCATACAGACAGTTGTGTAGACTGCCCTGGTTGTTTTTTTTCCTGTGGCATAGGTTTGTCAGTCCTTTCATACAAAATGTGGTCAGATTGTCACAGTCCTCCCATGCGCCTGGCTACCCAAAGTAGCCTAGGATGACCTGGACCTCTCTTTGCATCAGGACTAGATTGAGATTCTGTCAGTCCCAGTTAAAGAAACTAAAGATGCTATAAAAACAGTCAGGGTCCACATCTGTGTTAGAAGGCACTGTATTAAGCTGGGAGTATTAAGCCCTGTATTAAGCCCTTCCTGACAGAATCTGTGTCAGTGCTTCTTACCAGTAAAACTACTTCTACCAGTAAAAACTACTCCTGAAAGAGTTTAATGGATTAATTGCTACTGCGGTCCTTAAGGCTTTATCATAGGTAGCACAGAGATGGGTTTGGCCTGGTATGGAACGTAAATGGTAACATTTAATGAACTTCTTACTGAATGCAGTTGCAGGGGGTGCAACAATGTCCTTCATGCTCCTTTCTAGTGCAGCAGCTTTGTGCCAGCCCATTCCCTTGACTAGTTCAATGTCTCCTTGCACTTGTGACGTGAGGAAAGTGGTTGGGGTGTGGTTGGGATCAGAGACACTGATTCTATTTGATAAACATCTGCTGTTTTAATTTATGGTGTGTTTTTTGGACAACCTGAAAGGACATGCTGGGTGCAGTTTATAAATAGAATAAATGAGATACAAAGAATGAGAATACTTTTTTTCCGTTCAGAGTTCTCTGAAATGGCCTGATAGCAGTTGAAAATATGTTTGCAACAATTTAATTCTGAGTTTTTATCTTTCAAATAACTATCTCATTGTCTATCAGCATCAAAAGTTGCCAACGACTTAGACTCTGATTAGATTCTGGTTTCCTTCTGATACAAAAAGATATGTTTTATAAAAAGCTACTCAGCCAATTGATTATGGTACATTTAGACCAGGTATATTTTGCCAAAGCGGTAAAGTACTCTGAAGCATCCAACTTTTGCTAGCAATTAGGATGAAATTTTGAAAAATGACTGATCTCTCAGCAACATCCTTATTAAACAATCAAGTATATTGTATGGTTGGCTTTAAAGTTTCAGAACAGCACCCTGGTAATGTCAGATTATCTTTTCACATCATTGCATTAATTTGTGTTGTGACTGCACACTTTTCATCCATCTATTGCCTAGTCATTATGGAATGTCCAGGCACATAGATAGATGTTATGTGAAGTGACCAGACATTGTGTATTAGCTTGACTGAGATCTCATTTTCATTAAAGCAGGGTCTGACATTACTTGCTAGTCAAAAAATAGCTTTGTGGATGTACAGTCTCACTTACAGTTGTACAGCATTATATAATGTGTTACAAATATTCCCTTTTCTCCTTTTCTCTTTTCAAGGAAAGACAGGCAACAGTGAAAAAAGAAAAGAGTGGCCCCCAGCAAATGAACAAACTGGGAGAACGGAACAAAATGCAAAGAGCAAATTCTGTCACCGTAGATGGACAAGGACTTCAGGTGTGATTATTGGTGTTTGATTATTAAGCAACAATATTATTATTATAATAATAAATATAATAATATTATTTAGTATTAAGCAATAGTAACAATGATAGAGTGAGAAATGTTTAAAGTGGAATATACATTCACTCTTCTAATACTTCACTTTTATGTATTTAAAAATGCAATAGGTAAATTCTTCCATTGGTTCAGGAATCCTGCGATACACACCTGCTTCTCATGTGATAGGATTTCCTAAGACATTGAGGGGTAGGCAGGACTAGCTCTAAAATGCTTCTGTCATGGGGTGAAGCTGAACTAGTTTATTTTGGTATCTGTCATGCAATGTTGTGTAAATCTACATTATTAGTCTAAGTCTGCCTTGATAACTGTCAACTATTTTCATTTGTACCTGTTAATTAATGGATGGAGTAAACTTCAAGGGTATTATTTGTCCAGGTATTTCTAAGGGGGGTATTTGGCATATCAACATTAACAGTGGTGAAAAGCAACATGTTTTCATTACTAGCAATATCTATAATAAAAATTGAAGTTTTTCTACTTGAAAGAAAAACTCATGTGTGTGATGAGCTAATGTTATTTAAGAGTGGTGACTTAGAGGCATGCCAGAAGTTCTGCCTGAACTGCTGACTTTTTTCCCTTGAGATATGAGTAGTTTTGAGTGAAATCAATGTCCATGTGCAGGATGCTGCTGCTTTATTTCCTCAGGAGTTAAATTATCATAATGATAACAATATGATAATCATAGTTGTCTGTTCTCTCTATCTCTTGATATGTTGCAGTTGAACTTCAGTAAAAAGATTGTTACCATATATCAATTACTTTATGCCTCATAATGATTTCATCTTATTGCGTCAGGCTAGGAAGGTATATTGTATTGTTTTATCTTTTTAGATTAGTCAAACATTCTTGTTATGACAACCTAAAGAAGCAAAAAAAATCCTAACAAAACCTGAAAAACAAACCCTAAAACCTATCCAGTCACATGGCTGCTCCATTGATTGTATAGTTGGACATTACAGCAATCATTATCTATTGCTTTCCTGTACTTATAATTTTCACGGGCTTCATTGCTACCCAGATCATCTGTGACAAAACTTGAAGTAAAAAGACTAGAGTCCTAATTGAAAGAATGCTCAAGTTCTGTCTAATCAGTCACAGTGTGGTTAATAAGTTTGTGCTAAAGGAAACATGCAGTGTTTTCTAACTTTTGGATGATACCCACGCAATTCCAGTGAGCCAAAGTATTCTTGATAGAGGAGCATCTTTGGCATTTACTTTTGGTTGCAGCACCATGTATCATTATGAATTTTGTGTTTACTCCAAGCATTAGATTACTTATGCTCATAGTTTATTTTCAGCTATGTTTGAAGTCTATATTTCCCCCTCGTCTGATACCATGCCCAGGATATAATACTTGGTCTATTCAGAATAGCAACTTCTAGCACCATTAACTCTTCAACACAAAACTTTAAATTATTATATGTTCTGCTTTCAGGTCATAAGATTTTCTCTAAGTTTTTTAGTGTGATCCAAAACTTGTATTCTATCTTCTCTTTTCAAGATGAATCAAAAGCCTAGGTTTCATCCTTGCTTTTCTTTATTACCACTAGAGATGGCGAAAAAGAGAGTGGGGATGAAGACAGTAGAATTATTGAATAGATCTGAGGTGTTTTTTGAAGTGCTTGGTGTTCTGTAATGACGCATTTGTAACGTAGTGCATGACACAATACTGGTAATCATGGTGATAACATTAGAAATAATTCTGCCATGATGGCCCTAATGTGCTGATTATACCATGGTCTTTGTTTTTCACTGATGGATTAGATTGGTTTTGAGCAGCAGGAATCCATCTTAACATCAAATACTGAAGTTTTGATTGGCATTAATAAGGATAACCTGATTATTGTGAAAGCTGAGTGGACCTTGAAGGCAATCCGACTGAAAGGGATGGGATCAGTGAGAATGTTAGGGCTTTTTTTCCCTCACAGATTGCATAATTTTTCAGCTATTCTCACAAAGATATAAGATGACATAAATATAACAGGTAATTAATGTAGTATTTTGCCCAAAGATGGTCTGGAGAAAACATTCTATATCTGATCAAAGTATACTACTCTAATTCTCCCATATCTGGCATGCTACTCTGTTTTTGATACTCTGATTCTGTTGGCGTGGTCTCATTTTAATAAGATCTTCAGTAAGCAAGGATTTTTTTTTTTGAAAACTTAATCAGTATGTTAACTGCATTCATTTATGTTTTAAGTCAGAAGATAACAAAGCAAAGATCTTCATACTACTGCTGTTAGACCTCTGTTTTCAATATGGGAGAAACTCTGTATAAGTGCTCCATTGCTTTTTTCTTTTTACATTAAGTCACTTGTCCTATAACATCATGACGATTGCCTTTAAATTGAGCTAGATTAGGGCTTGAAAATGTTCACTAATTTAGTCTAAATCTTTAGTTGCATTTCATTATATAAAAATACCGTATGTTATCTGGAAAAAGTATTTGGAAAAGCTGTAAAAATTTAATTAAAATTTATTTTGGAACCGAGTGGAATACAGATTAATTATTACAATTTTTTTTTTTTTTTTTGGGTGATCCAAAACCTTCTACTTGCGGTAATATCATTGAGTCTTAAAATAAAAGATTTGAAATATAAATAAGTCCATCACTTAGCTTTTGTTGAGAAAAAGATCAAGACCAAACCTTCCTTCCATCAGACAGAGTGAGCAGATAACTTAGTGGCAGTGGAGGTCTGCATGACTTAAAGACAATTAATCATAGTTAAGGACATTCATCTTGCTTCTTTCTAGCTAACCAGCATAATGATCAGGATTATTATTTCTAATTAGAGGAAGTAATAGATCATGTATAACCTTAGGATGAGTCTCATTAATTAACCTGCGTCCTAAGGGATTTCAGTAGGTATTCCATCTCTGTCACAATGAGCACCATTGGTTTACACTTAGTTCACAGGAATAAACACCATGGGAATTGGCTAAATAACTAAAATTGATTAAAAGAGTAGGTAAAAATTAAATATATGACAAACTTCACTGTATTCTGCAATTTGATGTATGTTTCAACATACAGCACTTCACTGTGCCAGGTGATACTGAGTTTTATGCTAAGCTTAATACCACTGAGTTCGTGGAGTTTTCCATTATTTTTTGTATGTATTGGAGCAGATTTGATTCTATTTTTTGTGAAATCATGAATAGAGTTGATATTTCCTACCAAAAGAAAAGTGCTTTTAGATGCCTGTAGGATTATATACATATATTATAGTATGCCTGTAAAACTCCTTAGCTGTGATGTTTCTCAGGTTCTGCCTTAAATTACACTTTATGAAATCTTTGTTGTTTCAGGAATTATCAATAACGATTTAGGGCAAGGCCTTTCAATGTGTCATTTTGAAACACAGATGGTCTAAGCTTCATCTCTGAACTTGTTTGTGCATGACTTTGGAGATGTTGACTTTGAACTCTTAATATAGTTTGAAACATTCTGGAATTGATATATGTCTAAAAGTGATACTTTTAAATATGAATAGTCAAGCCACATGGTTTAAAAAAACTGTATAAGAGATCATCTGATGTAATTTTTTTATGTTCAAGTCTATGGAGTAAAGGCAATGAACACACACAATGTCTGAAAATACAAACACTATTACTTAGAATGAAGGTGTTTGTAAAGCTAAATATTAATGTGAAGATTAATGTGAATTTCTGTTTTAAGATAAGCACATCAGAAGCTCAGCTGCACAGTCATGTAAACATATCTCGGGTCATTCACCATCAGAAGATAATATCTCATGGTTAGATCTAAAGCCAGATTCAAAAAGGTTTGAAAAAGTCCACATATGGACTATTTGGTAAGGAGGGGTTTGCCCTCCTTTTTTTAGGGGTTAATGTTTCATATCAATGCCAGCAGCAAAAATATAAAATAAGGATGTTAAGAGTGCATATTAGTTTGAATATTCAATCTAAGTGATGAAAACATTTTCAGGAGAAANAATGTATATATAGAGAGAGTTTATATATGTATATATCTCAATACTTCAGTGGCATTATAGGTTAAAATGGCAACAGAGCTGTAAAACAGAGAGCATTAAAAGAGAAGTCACTTGCAATTTCTGGCAAATTAATGAAGTGAGGATTGTTGCAAATTATGGTATTGCTTCCAGCTGGATTACATAGCATAACATAGAGTTTGCATTAAGCTTTTTGTTTTCTGTCTACTATAGGAAAAAATGAATGCAACACACAGCATTAATGAGTGGCTGTGTTATTCCCTTCTTTTAGATCACTCCAGTTCCAGGCACTCATCCACTTTTAGTTTTTGTCAATCCTAAAAGTGGTGGGAAACAAGGAGAAAGGTAAGGGTTTTTTTTATTTTTCTTTTTTTACTCTCTTTCTTGATTCTGGTCTGTGATATGTTTAAAAATGAATTTTAAAAGTTTGTACATGAGGAAAAAATTCAAAATTTTGTATTGTTATTCCTCACAATTGAACATCCTATATCCCTGAACTTAGAAATTCTCCAGTTAAAAACTAGTTAATTCTATATAATAGTTCGGTTTCAAATAAAAAAAAAGCTTTATTCAGTGCATGGGTTTGTGTGATTTGCATGAAGATGTGAGTTGCTATATCTTGTATTAAAACTTTGAAGTGCTAACAGTTTTCTTTTAATCTATTTAATGATTATACAGGCAGGCCAGTAGTTTAAATTAGAAGCAGTATTCAATTTTCTAATGTATCATTTGCTTTTTAAAGACTTAGTGGTAGAAGCTCTCAAGCCTCTTCACAAGATTTCCTTCAAAGAAACTTTTTGATTTCTGTAGATAGGAAGCATTNGTACTGACCTTTTTTTTAGTTTTCTTCATGTAAAACTTTCCATACACAAAAGGATTTTAAAGAAATAATGGTAGAAGTCATTGTTTCCTTCCTTCTCCTCAACATTCTTTTCCTCTGACTTGCCCTTCTTCCATATGCTTTCTCCTCTACCTTTTAAGTTTTTCAGCTTTGTAAGCTGAAAGATGTTCCTTTAAACACCTGGAAATATTATGGTTGCCACATTTTAAAAAATTTGTGATTTCCTATCATATCAAATATTGCAGGTAATCATTGGCATAAATTAAAAAAAAATGTTAAGTTCAATATTCCATATAGCTATAGTTGACCTTCAGAGTATAATAGAGTGTCATTTCTCACTCCAAAATACAGTTTCTTTTAAACATTTTCCCCTAGGGAATTACTGTCAGAGTAAGTCATGCATTATTTGCATTTAAAGTTTTCTTCTCTACTGATTGATATCTATATCTATATCTATATCTATATCTATATCTATATCTATATCTATATCTATATCTATATCTATATCTATATCTATATCTATATCTATATCTATATCTATANCTCTTTCTTGATTCTGGTCTGTGATATGTTTAAAAATGAATTTTAAAAGTTTGTACATGAGGAAAAAATTCAAAATTTTGTATTGTTATTCCTCACAATTGAACATCCTATATCCCTGAACTTAGAAATTCTCCAGTTAAAAACTAGTTAATTCTATATAATAGTTCGGTTTCAAATAAAAAAAAAGCTTTATTCAGTGCATGGGTTTGTGTGATTTGCATGAAGATGTGAGTTGCTATATCTTGTATTAAAACTTTGAAGTGCTAACAGTTTTCTTTTAATCTATTTAATGATTATACAGGCAGGCCAGTAGTTTAAATTAGAAGCAGTATTCAATTTTCTAATGTATCATTTGCTTTTTAAAGACTTAGTGGTAGAAGCTCTCAAGCCTCTTCACAAGATTTCCTTCAAAGAAACTTTTTGATTTCTGTAGATAGGAAGCATTCTAAAAATCCAGTTAAAGTATTAGAGTCTGATCACACAAACTTAAAGGCATATTAATTTTACATATGTCAGTAATTATATTGATTTAAATTAAAATGTCTGAGTTTATTAGTTTGAGTGTTAATATATCAGAGGCCTGATAAAGTAGAGGTAAGGAGCATTCTCCTCCTACTCAGGCTGGAATGCTGAATTAGTTGCCCCCTAAACAGACTTTTCAGAGCATATTTCAGAATCCCAAATGCTAACATAACGGCCATTTTTGTTCATCACATAAATCCCTAAATATTTATAGCCTAGTTTGCCGTGTCAGTGCTGTTAACTTCAAGTCTTGGAAAAGATTATGGTCTTTTGGCCAGGATCCAGCTGAAGGTGACACCTGTGGATACTGGTGATATGGGTAGCCAGAAGTACAAAAGTAGGGATCCAGTGTGATTCTAAAGCTGGTGGGTCAAGTTTTACCTATTTCCTCCATCCTGCCTCCCTTAGATCATGTATTCCTGTGCCCCTAAAAGTAAACTGGCAAAGGGGAAAAAACCCTGCAGAGTAATTGTTAGGGTAATTCTTAGAGCTGAGGAGCATTTAACTAAAACTGTATTTGAAGGCCTCTGAGAGAACAGGTTATCATTAGAGAGCTGATTATGTATACCTAGGTATTAGCTAGGTGTGTCAAAGGCAGTTAATGATCTAAAAGATTAATTCTAAAGAGTTTCAAGAACATGACTTTGCAATTGGAACAAAACAGTGTGAGCCATTCTGAGTTTTCATGTTTCAGCCACAGTTGCAGTGTGAGGTAGCCCCGGTCTGCTGTGCTGTCAGGGGTCTCCTGGAAGGTGATCTGCACCCAGCACTCAGCTTGGCTTTTTATGGTACCAATATGAAGTGAGTAGATCAGAGATCCAGTCTGCTATTATGTAGGTGAGAGGCAGGTTAGAGAGCTGCACTTACACAGTTAGTTATAGCCTAGAAACAATTTAATGAAATGCTGTTTCACAGCTTTCAGTTCCCAGCTTGTAATTGGTCTCATGTGTTACTATCTGAATGGGCTTAATGCATTAGGGATGTCATTTAATGTTAGATATTCTCCAGAGTAAAAGCAAGTTTAAAATTTGATCCCCATCTCAAGCTCCTATTCCCCTTCATGTATTACAGTCTAACACTTCTCAGTTTATGCCAATGAAACTGTTACTGAGGCCAAACAGATCACAGGAATTATTTGAATTTTGAAAATGGATGCCCTATCCACACTTCATTCACTAGCACCATTATCCACAAGTGTCATTACACAATTAAGCATATAGTGTGAGGGCAGGCACCAGCAGCTGAGTATAGTGAAGTGTAAGAACCTCTTAAATTGGCTTTGATACCACACATACACACAAAGTGTTAAATTGCATACTAATGTGTCAAGGTCGCAGGCTCAATATTTCTGTTTTAAGAGAAGCACATCCAAAGGTCAACTGCATAGTCATGTAAACATATCCCTGGTCATTCACCATCAGGAGTCAGTAGCTCATGGTTAGATCTAAAGCCAGCTTCAAAAAGGTTTAAAAAAGCCCGCATATGAACTATATTTGGTAAGAAGGGGTTTGCCCTCCTTTTTTTAGGTGTTAATGTTTCTTGTCAATGCCAGCAGCAAAAATATAAAATAAGGATGTTAATTAAGAGTGCATATTAGTTTGAGTATTCAATTTAAGTGATGAAAACATTTTCAGGAGAAATAATACTGAACTTTTTTTAGTTTTCTTGGGTTTTATCTGTCTGCTTTACGGTCAGTCACCAGAAAGAGAAGATTCCCATATATTCCCTACCCTCCAATTTTGTGGCAGTTATATGTTGTGGAAAGTAAAATCACAGGACATTTCAAGACATAAATTACTTTGCAAAAATGCACAGTTATGGTGATTCACAGATATTCTGAATTGGAAGGGACCAACAAGGATCATCGAGTCCAACATTTAAGTAGATGGCATTCAGGTCAGGCTTTTTGATTATAGCAATTTTGTAATCTGGTCAGGTGCTGAGAGGGTGGGACTAGAGAATACGCAGTCACAAAAATAAGATTTCCATAGCAGAGAGGGGAGAAGAAGAAAGCAAAAGAAATCCACAACCTTCTGATTTTTGTAGATTAAAATTTCATTATCTTGATTCATTCAGATTAAGCAAATCTACTGAAAACTGTTCCTCAGTCTTTACTTAGGACTCTCTGTATTTGAGAGGTCACAATGAATGAAATTAAGATTTTTATTTGACTTTTGTTGAAAACAGGTTATTGCAGATTGTCAAGACTCCAGTGTTCCCACAGTTCCCCATATGAGATTTTATGCCTTGCCATATGGTAACACAGCCCATTTCATTGCCCTTATTCTTCGAGAGAGTTTATGCATCCAACTGAAGACTAGTTGAATAAATGCATACCCCCAGTAATACATTGTTGTTTCCGCTTGTATTTTGTAATTTTTTTCAAATCTCTCAAATGCAAAAGAAAAGAACTGAGAATCACTTAAATGTAAAAAAAGTTTTGTACTTTAATTTTAGTTTTTAAATGTTCAAACAGAGGGATGGTGGGAAACAAATCGGTATGTAGAAAAAGTGCCTTCAGAACACAAAAATGCATTCTTTCCAACCATGTCCTATCAATACAATTTAAAACTTTCATTATGTTAGAAATTCAGTTTTTCAGAATGTGTAGTGATAAATAGCATTTTTCTTCCTGAATAGGTTTCTGTTTTAAAGACCAATGCTATGACTTTCAGGTATAATTACAAAATAAAGAATTATAACAATAGCCCAACTATCTTTTCTTCTCAATTAAGAGGTTAGTAATTGCTAATCATGTGAGTATTTGTAGTTATTTGGACTTGAATGATTTTGTGTAATAGACAACATGTATGTTTATAATAGAACAAAAATATAAGTCAATGTTTATTAAGAAGAAAGTAGAAAAATAGGATTCAAGTGGATGAATTTAAGGCTTACACATACCAGAAATGGATTTTAAATGAGCATGAGACTGAATAGGAGTTCATTAAACCCAGGCAAGTGAATTGCTCAGGTTATATAACACTGAAACATATTTTCAGTGGTTGTGCATGAAATTGACAGGTGCAGTTAATTTAATAAAAAAAAAAAAAAAGCAGGACATCCATTTCATTCTAGGGCTATCAGTTTGGGATGTTTGCAGTTATGATCAGACTAACAAAGGCTACAGTTTTCAGTAATCTGTGAATAGAATGTATATATTTAGTACACCATTGATAAAATAGTTTCTTTCAACAGAAAGAATGTAAAACGAGCATGTTGTGCTTCTAAAGGCCGTTGTTAAGGGTAATGTTTCACATATAGGAGTCCTTCTAAATCATGCTGTTGTTTTGCCATACTCATTACTTTGATTTCCACTTCCCCATTTTCCAGTTTATTTGCCTGACCAGCAGGTGAGTTTACACAATTGTTTCCTTGACAAATGTGCTGTTGGATGCACTGGAGATCAGCTTCCGTACACTGACGTTTCCTGCTGACTCCACATTCAGTGTCTGTGCAATACAGGTTGATGGTATTTTTAACCTTTGCTGTTTTCAAATAACTTTGGTTCGTAGTAGCTCTTCCCTCCTCCCCTCTGACTAATCTGGCTTTCTAGGCTTTCATTTAGCATTGCGACAAAATGTAAAAGCAGTTTCAACCTATCTTTTTCAAATATCATATGTCTGGGAGAGAAGTTCACTAGCATTTTTTAATTTTGGGGGGGAATCCTTGGCTTCTTCCTTGTCTGACATAATTAAGCCTATACTAACCACATCTTGAATAGCCCCTAGATGACTGAAGATTCATCCCCCAGTTGTGGCAGAAGGCATTGCCATGGCCAGCTTTTTCCACAGTGTAATCAACTTTATTGCCAGTTTTGAATTGCCAGCAAGTTTTTGTCCATTTATTTTCTCTCTTCTTCAGAAGACAGCTCAGTCTAACTCAGCCCAAGGGGCATTCAAAAGTATTTTCTTCAGCAGCCGAGTTGTTTTAAGATGGTGCCAGCTCCTTTGGCCACTCCTGAATTAATTTTCTGCCTCCTCAGTTATGCTAGCAGAGTATTTTGAGGTTTATATGAGATCATGGACATGATTTAAGTAAAAAGAAAAATGACAATGAAGAAACTTCTCTGTGGATTTTTGTTTGAAATTGAATTTTTTTAGTATACCAGATCACAGAATAACTCCAAAAATAGTTACAGAAGCACAGCTGTTTGTTGACAAGTGGTAATTTCATAAACCGGCTTTGTTCATGAAATTGCATTTCATCCCAGAAATGTCTTTTGGGGCATTTTCCACCACACCACCTCATGTCCTTGCCAGCACAAATATTCAGTCACAGCAAACCACATCCAATTCCTTCCTTACATGTGGAAGCAAGACATTCAGAGCCCTGTCAGTGTCACTGGTACTGTAGATGTAACACTGGAAGGTTAAGTTACTGTCCCTTTCCCTGGCTTCCATGTGTCACCCTGTTAGGTCTGGGTACAGCTTAGTGTGAAGGAAACATTTATAGACCGTCTTTAACTTTTTTTTTTTTTTTTGGAGAATGTATGAATGGAAATGAGCCATCAATTTATTAATTTTACACAGACTAGAATACATAAATGCATTTACTGTCTTAAAGCTTGATGTGTCATTTTCAATGAGTCATTAGAAAGTGATTAGATGTTCAACTGGAACCTGTGAATGGTATGCACTGAGTCAAGTACGAATCGGTGTAATCTCTTCATCATTGCAGTTGGACTTAGGGGTTCTGAGAAGAGAAGCCCAGCTTCCTCTTTGTTAAGAAGGCTTTTAAAGCATTTCAGTGTTACCTGACAACAGCTGTGTGAGTGTAGGTAATGGCTAGTGTGTTTTGTAGCACCAGACTTCAGGAAAATAACTCTTAGACCTTTGTGACTTTGTAAAAATGCACTTCGTATGTAAATGTAATGTAATGTATGTAATGTAAAAATGAACTTCATATGGCCAGCTAAACAAATTAAATTAGCATCACCTTTGACCAGGTTAAATCCTACACATCTCTGCGAAGCAAATCACGCACACTAACTAAAAAACTCTCCTTTTGCATTTGTAAAATGGGAAAATGTGTATTATGTTGTAAATCCCTTCTCAAAAGTCTGATTTAATCATTGTCACAGCCATTGACAACGATGTGTACATACTTGGGAACTGAAACTAGTCATTTCATATTGACTTTTTCTGTCAGGAATGGCATCAGGGATACATTGTGTGAGTGTGTTTGAATAAAATGCTTTATGAAGCTGATATCACTAAATAATTGACAAGTTAAGAAAATGTTCCAGTTTGGCAATTTTAGAGATAATTATGATTTGGTTTGTATTCAGTATTTTTACACACTTGTCTTCCAGCTATCCTGATAAATTATGTATTGCTATTAAGAAAAAAATATGGAAAAAAAAATCACTGAATGTGCACATAGATTGTGTCTAGACAGTATTATTGTGCTGTATTTGAAAACGTGGTCGTTTTAACCTAAAATTCAGCTCTTATTATGCTTGTATTTTATTTAAGCCATTATAAAGTAAGGAAGCAATATTTCAGTGGAAAATTTAAATGTTTTCTTAAAAACATTAAAATATTAATTAGCTTAAGGACAGAAAACATTAACATTAAAAACAAGAAACATGGGTTTATAATTTAAACTATTGCCATAGATCCCAGGTGTATATTTATATATTCTGAGCATCAACTCTTTCGTGTGCTTTCTTGTTCCTGTTTGAGAAACGAATCAGCTACCACATTCTAGTCAATGTAGGAAATTGCATTTCTGATATTTGTAATGAAGAAACAAAATCTCTGCCATACTTTTAGGACAAGTAAACTCAAATTTCTAAATTTACAATTTTGAAGAAATAATTGCTAAGGGTAGGACAGCAAATGGGGTCCCTCGTGGGATAGGGCGATGCTTTTCACGCTGTAGCAATAAATTGCTTCCTATTATTCAGGTAATTTTAAAGTAAGTCTAATTTAGTAAAACAATGACTTCAAATAATTTTCACTTTCTTCCCGTTAAAATGTAATCCTGAGGAAATGTAGTTGACCATAGGTTTTCTCTGTCAGAATGTTTTTCAGCCTATGGGGATATTTTTGGTGGGTGGCAAAGCGAATTAGCTTTTGCAATTAATTATGCTCGTAATTCTGTGTTTGCAATAAATTTCAGGAAGAAATCTCTCCTTTGCCATGGAGTTACTTTAATACAAATCAATAGGCTTTTTGAAATGCTTTTGTGACTCACCTTTTCTTGTGTAATTATACCTCTTTATTGTATTTTGTTTCTGTCTATACACAGCAAAGTTGTAAATAGCTTGTAGCACTTCTGTCTCAACTTTATACCCCACAATGCATTTTATGTATGAATTATAATTGCTGTGTTCAAGTGTTTGATTTTTTGTTTAAATGAGATCCTGCAGTTCAAATAATTATAGTATATTCTAACTTCTTTAATTCCGTCATTTGAAAGATTTAAAAAAAATTCCAAGCATGTCTGTAAATGTTTTCTCCTCGTCTCTTTTACCTCTTCAGAATTTATAGAAAATTTCAGTACCTTTTAAATCCTCGTCAAGTTTATAGTCTTTCTGGAAATGGACCAATGCCAGGGTAAGTCTACAGTTAATATTATTACCAGGAACTCATTTAATAAAATGCTGTATAATCAAATGAACAGACTGAAGTACATATAGCATGTTTGGAATGTATCAACACTGCAGTTCTCTGAATGGCTGCAGAAATGTATAGATATTATTTGTTTACATGTACAAATAAAGCTATGTCTTGTATGTCTTACTGAAAACCATGCATAAGAGCTGTGGGATAAATTTAATTCTCATTGCAGCTTTACTGCCATATCAGCAACCCAAGTTCTTGGGGGGGTTACTTCTGTGTTACAGATATCAGCGGCCTCAGAGACTGACCTGCAAGACGTCCATTTCTTTTACATAAATGCACATGTGTGCATGTATACTTGTCTGTAATGTATTGGTGACTGCACACCCCTTATCAGTTACATAACCTTGGAAATGTAGTGGTTGGAAAATGACTGGCCAGGCTAGATTATGCTGGCAGTGACATTTTATGTGGACTGAAGTGTTCTCTGAACCAGCTGGCGTTGCAGTCCCTTGCTTCATGAGCTTCCTCCGTGATTCTTCTTAATTTGCATTCAAGTGAAGACAGAATTACAGTGTATCAAATACCAACGTTTGCCACCTGATTTTGTCTCCTTTTTAAGTCGTGGGTGCTTTGGTAGAAAAAAATAAGAGCAACACTGAATATGTGCTCTGTATATTATTTTGTGCATACTGGGTGCTATTTACCTATGTCACTGATACATGAAATTTTACATCAGTGAAAAGAGTTGCAGAAGGATATTAGGACATATATGTTCACTGACATTAAGTTTACACTGTTGTTGGAATACTTTTCTTTTTAATCTTTGCAGTTTTTATTTTTTTAGACTTTTTTTCTTTGACGTTGGAGGAAAAGAATGTGGAAACTTATCTGATTTGTGCTTTGCAAAGTTACATTTCTGTTTTCCCATTTGTATTACTGGAAAGAGTATGCTCTGACTGTTTCTGACAGTATTTTTGGGTTTAAGACCCAATGTACGGGATGCTATTCTCTCTTTAAACTATGGTCTATCAGCTGTTTATTGTATTAGACTTGATGTGTGTAACACTGATGAAAGTGAAAAGCATATTGGGCTCAATCCTTTTAGAAGTTAAGGTATCAAGCACTGCAGTGTGGTTAATGTTAACCTGCTGAATGGTGCAAAACCAGCTCCAAAAAATGGAGATAACGACATGCATGTGATCTTTCATGCCTGTAATTGTCTTGTACCTGAATGATACTGCTGTTTTTATTACTTGAATGAAATTTGTTGATTTTATGCTAGTTTTAACATGTATGGAAAATTTAAGTACTCTTAGTTCAAAGAATAAATAGACTAGAGGAATTAACTGAGATAAAGCTAGTAACCAATATTGTTTTACATATTCTATAATAGAAATACCATGCTAGAAATTGAGAGGATGATTTTTAAAACAACTGAAATATTTTTGTTCAAAGTCATCTTATTTCATCGAACTTAAAAAAAAAAATCTGGCTGCATTTCTGTCCATTGGCATTTTAGTTTTCATGAATCTTCCTATGTGAAGGAAAATGCATTTTAAGGCAGTGGCACAAGAGGGCAGTGTTAAGTTCAAGCTGAAACCCTTCACTGAAGCAATTTAAACATTACTCCTTTGAACCAGGACAGTGTTTTTTAGAAATATTTTCAATTTCTCTTTCTATTAGGAATTGAAGTAGTTTTAATTCAGAGTCACTTTGAAGAAAATTCTAATTAATTTTCAAACAGGCATTGCTTGTTTTGGTATATTTTTTATTCATTTCACAGAAATGAATAATCCTAAATTTCCAGTTTATCTCCTGCCATCACTTCTTGCCCCTGGCAATACTTTGTAGGCTGCATATAACCTGTCCATTAAGTGAGAAGTTGAATAAACTGGTATTTCACTTACCAGTACTTGTTTTCTGCGAGGGCTGAATTGCCTAATAAAACCTGCCCATCCATCCATCTGTCCCCTCGTTCATCCATCTCTATACTGCCAGTTATATTGGATTTTCAGTCAAAATTTTATGTTTATTTTATGCTGTCATATGTGAAATTTAGATCAAAATGGAACAGATTTGGGTACTGTGCAGCACAGAGAAAAGCAAAAATCTATTCTTCATCCCAATAGATTATTTAGTAGAAAGGGATAAACATATATTTATTTGAAAGCATTTATGATTATTGTAGTACATTTATGTTGAGCCTATTTTGAGATTTATTTTTTTACTTTCAAATACTCTTTTCAGATGTGTTTACTCAACCTAGAGAATGTTTACAGAATTTGCATTTTTTTGGTAGAGCCAACCTGTCTGCTTTAACTATAAGTTAATGTTATTAATTTTTGATGGTATTTTTCTCATGGGCTGCTGTCATCAAGCAAGAAGAGAACATTCACAAGTTTTCTAACTTGAGTTCCTAACATCTGTGGCTGACATGGATTGATATTTCCAGTTCATTTTTGTCAACAATCTAAGTATCCTCTTTTCAAATAGCAGAGAGAAGGACAAGGGAACTAATAAAATCGTAAATCTTAAGGGGACTGTGAAACTGCTGGTTTGTTGTTTTTTTTTTAATGGTCAGCATCAATTGCTATATCTGTTGTTCTACCTCTTTGGTGGAATAGCCATGCTATTGCAGAGAAATGTGTTGGAATACAGGACTCCAAAAGAACAGCAACAAAAAAACCCAAACAAAAACACAACCCCCAAAACTGACAAAAAATCCCCACCTTTCATCGTATGTTTTATTGTGTATTGTTTCTGTAACTATGCTGGCATATAGCAGGACAACAGAAAAATACTTTGGACAAGTTGACAATGAATTTTAGTATCATTATCTCAATGTACAATTGCTGAAGTGGATGTTTTGCCTTCTTTCATAATAGATGGGAAGGTATATGGAGCAGTGCAGGAGCAGTAACAATGGCATTTGTTTTAGTTTCTTTGCCTGCCTGAGTTAGGGTTTCTGGAGCAGTTTCTGTCAAGGCACATGATGTACATAGTCTATATAAAAATATGTACATGATGCCAATGAACCTCATGGCAGCAACTCTTGCACAGATTCCTTTCCAGCAATGGAGACTTGCTGCGAGGCCTGAAAATCAGGAGGCTCTAAGCCAAAGGGCAACAGTACACATTAAACATGGGTATAATAATTAACGGTTTAGACATTCTTTAATTGGCAGTAGAGGAATAAGAGTGAGCTGGAAAAACCCTATAGGCTCTGCAGCTGAACACAGGCATAAAAGATACTCCACAGTTACAGACTGCCACAGTTAACACAGTGACGTGAAAATTGCTGGGCTGATGCATTGTGTAATTTGTGCCTAGCACCTGTGTTTTTAGCCATGAAAAGAGTTTCCCTGTTTGGTTGTTACATCTCTATAGGAGCCTTCTACTTCTGACAACAACTGTTATTGTGGATTTAATGATCTTGAAGAATCTGAAATTCAGTTATTGTTCACCTCACAGAGAGGTAAATAATAGCAGGATGAATAGCAGTCGAGCCACAGAGCCGCAGGACTCTGTGGAGAGGTCAGCGTTTCACAAAGTCTTTGTCCCTGTGAAAAGGCCTCTGTTCCCTAAAGTTCTATTATTTAAAATTTCTAATTTATGGTATTTTTATACACTATAATAGAAATTGCATCCACAAAAGTTGTATTTCTTTATAACTTCACATAGCATTTAATTTGGAGAACATCTAGTTTTTAGATTCTAGCTGCCAGTTTGCATCAACAGGCCTTTCTAAATCTTAAATTCTGCCCACTTAAAAGATGCTCAGGATAGCAAAACTGACTCCCTACAACTTACACTGTAATTTAGTTGGGAAGCTACAGCACCTGGGCTTTTTTGCCTTCACAAAGCAAGAGGCCTGTTTTGAAAATTACACTATTTTCCTTAATTATTTGAATTGATTGCTCGAGCATTTCTTTGCTGTTGGACATTTGGAATACCCAAATTCTGGAAAGATATATACACCAAGAATATTTTTAGAAAATAATAACTGCATAGTTATTTTCTTCTAAACAAAATATTGAATCTGGTCCATATTTTCTTGGAAGAATTACATTTTTGCCAAAGAATGGAAAAGCCATTGGGCTGGTTGTACTCTAATGATAAAAATTATTTTTGTACACCACAAATCAGTAGTACTTAGAATTCATCAAGTCTTCACATATGAAACTTAAATCCTGAGTTTAGAGATTAAGTTTAAGCAGCTGTTTAACAATATTTTTGCTTATATGACATCTGTGGTCTTGGCACCTCATATCTATCCTGAGATCCACTAGTGGGTTATTCTTTGCTTGGACTGTAGACAGTCTTAAGTTTTGCTTCCACTGTGTGAAGTGAAGAATGCTGAATGATTTCATGCAGTGCAGTTGTTGTGCCACCTTGTGTGGCTGAGCACCTGAAGTTCTGCATAGTGCACTGTATTTGGGTGTAAGAGCAAAAGTCATGTGCAAGGAGCTAAATGCAAAATACTGCAATTCATGTTTTCATTACTGTGAGTAAAACCTCAGTTTTACTCTAATAAATTAAATTCATTAAATAAATTTAAATAAATACTTCAGGTATTTCTTTAAATGGTTTTATAAGAATGTGTATGTGTTAGCTACCTGTGCATAAATCAATTAATTGCAAGATTCAAAATCAAATTGTTACATCCTCTAGCACTGATATTTTATTCATAAATAGATCCCCTGCATTCCTATGGATTTGATGAGGTGATTATGAAACCATGTCAAAAATGGTGGATAAAAAGTAACAGGTGCTATTAAAACACTAATTGAGTACAGTTTTCTTGGTAAGCAATATTGACTTTCTCCCGAAAGGTCTATGAAGAAATCTGTCAAATTCTTTCTTTACAATTGTAACACTTACTGAGTCTGAATGAAACCTTATAAAACAGAAAACTGTGTTCACTTCCCAACTCCTAATATAGGCTGCACATTCTAATTCAATGAATAATATTTATGTCTGCTATAGTATATTTATATACACTGCATTTATATATGCAAATATACAATGTAACTTATGCATTACTTTTATGTACTTTGTGTGAGACTTTTATATGATTTTTAATATTATTTTTATATTTAAATTAATAAAAGGAAAAAGTTATGTGAATTTAATGCTATACTTTGTTTGGAAAATTCACTGTCTGAATATAAAAAGCTCCAAAAGAAATACAATTGCAGCTTATTGCAAATGTTTTTCACAATATGATTTTGCCAGATTTTTCAGTCCCCCACTTTTTTGGAAGTTATTCTTTTTTGATGAGGATTAACTACACAGTCAAAACAAAAAATAATGTTTGATAGCCATATGGTGAAGAAGCTTGTTTATAAAAAGAGGCAGAGGTTTAGGTCTATATTCTTCCAGTCTGGAGTAATGCTAAAATCAATGCTGTACTTTTGGTGTTTTTTTAGTTGGTTGTTTTCTTCTGGACGTTCTTTTCCACATCTGCTACATGAGGTAGAAATGCTTAAATATTTAGAATTCAGTACCCTGCCATCACTTCTGGGCTATAATTTGACTTTAAATTAAGCTGAAATGCCCTCAGTATAGGAAGCAATGTAATTACACCTGGTAACTTTCTGCAAACCCAATGGGTCAAAATGGGAATACTGGTGGCAGGAGCATTTGTCTCTATGCCAGGCCTTGTGAGGGGATGGACATGCACTCCTGGGGGCCAAGGCATCTCACTGCCTGCTCTTGCAGTGGTGTGAGGTGACTTCCAGCAGAGGATCTTTCAGCACATAGACTTATTAGATCTGTTCCCCATGTGTACCCAGTCAGATTCAGCACATGACATTTTGGGTCACCGGGGATCCTACAGCACTTCTGCAGATGTGTGAAGTAGAACATAAAAGGGGTGAGAAGGGCAAGGTGGCCTTTAATACAGAGTGAATAAGCATCCTTCAGGCATTATATTTTCACTTGAAATTGCTTAAGAGATCTTCTGAGCAAAGAATATTACAGGGAGTGGGACGTGATGGGCTTAATTCTGTGCAACTTCGCTAAAATTGAAATTCTGGTCAAAAACTTGTAGAACAAGAAAGAAGTTGTCCTGTCATCTTCTAAATTTTACATAACTTCTTTGGTCATTGTTTTTTTCATTTCCTTCTCCCATTCTAACTCTTTTACTCTGTAATTTTTCATGTGTTCTTGATTTTATCAAGAGGTCCAAAAGAATTTTAAAACTTTCTAAGGACAGGAGCTCCATTCCCCCTGCAGCATTAAAATTTCATATGGGAAACAGTTGGAATTGCACACTTAGAAGCTATTGTCTATATTTATTTGTATTCAAGAATTTGTGTAAAATGTATTAGTTGCAAATTTAATTAGGAGATTGCAAACTGGAAATCAGATCTGGTCACTAGAATGTAGAATATCCATTAAGATATCTGTAACACTAATGAATACATAATGAATATGTGACTGTACATACACATACATATAGAGTAATACAACAAAATTACCGGAAGTTTTTCGTCTATTCACAGTTTATGTATAAGGACTGATTTCACCATATCAAAAGCTATCCTGAAATGATGCTTTTAAATTAAAGTTACTGCACCTTAGCATTGTTTTAATACAGCCTCACTTTCTAGCATTATGCAACATTGTTATAGAATGAAGTGGACAAATAGGTGGTGATATTCACTTGATGGATATGGAAGCAGAAATAGCCAAGCAAATATTACCAAAGATATTTTACGTTTAAAATACGGTTTTTAAGATGATGGAATATATGCCTTCAATCTGATGCTTTCTCATTTTGTATTAAACCATGATGCAAAGTTGTTTTTACCAACCGCAGAATGTACAGCTTAATATGTACCAGTGTTCCACCAGAAATACGAAGGTTTCATATAGCTTTATGGGAAGAAATTAACAAATGAAAGTTCTGGCTAATACATTTAGACAACTTAGACTTTCCTGTCTTGACAGACTACCTATCCATTTACAACTAGGTGAACAGATAATGTTTTCTGACAATAGTTTCAAACAAGATTTGAGGTGAGACAAAGGTTGGACTAACCATCAGGTAGAAACTTTTTTTAGTGTTCGTGTACCATAGTGGCCCTTAAATTATTAATTTTGTTTAACATTTTTCATATAAAACTGGTAATAATTAATAATAATGTTGGATTGTATTTGTCTAAAAATGAATAGGTGAGCAGAATGGATTTTTATTTTAAGTGATCACTTGCTATTTACTATTAAATGAAATGTCTTAAGCCATAAACTGTTGGCATAATGCACAATTATATTGATCATAATTAGGTATCTTCATTTACTCTTTTTAGGTTAAATTTTTTCCGAGATGTTGCTGAGTTCCGAGTGCTAGCATGTGGTGGAGATGGAACAGTAGGCTGGATTTTGGATTGCATAGGTAATCTGTAGCCTTTACACAGTTTTGCTTGCCTCATGGTTTTCATTTTCATGGTCTTCCTTACATACCAATGCTTGGATAGACCTATTTCAAGCAACAGCTTGTTCATTTAAATTTTTGAAATGTGTTAGTTTGGGACATGATTATTTTTAAGGGTACCCAAATTACAAAAGTTATGTAAAATCCTAGACAAGTTCAGTGTTTCTGGATTTCCTGAAAGCAAGTAATTTGAATTAATCTATTTTAATTTCAGTTCAAAGTCTATCCCAAATTGAATCAAATCTAATTTGCTAATTTTAAGACAATTTAATTTAGCTCACTTGCTTTTTTTAGTTACTGAATTTTTGTTTATACTCTATTATCCCATAATGGAGATAATGCATTAAGAGATAATTTGGTTTTGGGGTTCTTTCAGTCAATTGTCTGCAAAGTCCTCTGTACAAATCATAAGGAAGGCCCAGAAGTCAAGGTATTGCAGACTTAAAAGACTTAATTTTCTCAAGGGTTATTAAGGAGAATGTCTTCCACATCATGTGATCATTTGTTTGGTGTTAGGCTGCAGAGAAAAATAGTGGGCATGTGTGACAGTGGAATCAGGGAGAGGATCAAGAGAGGTCAAAAGACTCAACTGAAATTTTGTCTGAAGTGTTTAAAAGTGTGTGCTTTTTAAGAGGCCAGAAAACCTTTCAAAGTTCACTGAAAAGTAAACCTGATGTCATGAAGGAATGATAGCAAAGGAATATCTCTAATCTTGGATGGAAAAAAGTCTTTTTGCAAATACAAGCTACTGGTTGTAACTCTCAAATAGCTTTCAGAGTCATAAATTAATGTACATAAACATCAAGTGCATTGCCTAAACTTGGAAGAAACAAAGTTTTGCAGCTGTTAATTGTGTCATCACCATTTTCATGAGGTCTAAAATGTCATGCAGTTGCTTTCTCTTTCAGTAACATACTATATTCTACAGCATTTTTTATGCTATGGAACTAAGAAATTACTTGGGGGATCCAGGAACCATCTTTTTTCATAGGTGCAGAAAATAAGTTTTCAGTGCTGCCTTTTAGGGAGCAAAAGCACTTTAGCATAGAAACTTCAAGAGCTCACCTGTTTCTAGACACTGTCTAATTTGATCTTCCCTAACATCCTGATACTCAAAGAGCTTTATGTGAGAACACAGCAAGAAAAAAAGAAAGGGGGAAAAAAAAACCAAACCAAAACAAAACAAAAAACACAAACAAACCCACAAAAGTGAAAAATAATTCTCATCAGTTTGAAACTTTAAAACTTTTTAAGAAATTATTCTATTAAATATTACATTCTCTGAAAGATTTCCATTACACTAGCTGTATGAATGTTAACCCTTTCTAAAATATTGGTAGTATTGATGTCCCTGCTACAGTCATTGTATAGATAAACTCTGGCTGATTATTGCTGATAATTGTGTATAATTCTATGAACAAAATAACTCCTTGATTAATTAGTTGTAACTTTTAAACTAGACATGCTATTCATTCACATTAAATGAGAAATTTGACAAATTATTTATTTGAAACATATATTCCAGCTTTCAGAAAGGCTGTATTTCTTGACAAGCGTTTTCTCATTGGATTTTGAAGAGATCCTTGGGCTTAAAATTCTTCAAAAATACCAGTAAAGACTGAAAAGATGCTGTAAATTTATTCACTTTAAAACATTACTTAATAAATACAAAATTGCTACTTAAAGACTTGATCAGACAAGTGCTCCCTTTGGATGGCAGGTTTAATTCCTGAGGGGCAAACCCATCTAAGGTCTTGTGTTAGTTCCAAGGACTTCTTGGTGGTGGTGCTCAGGTATATACACAAATCCAGATGAGTACACAGATAAACACAAATTTAGTCACCCTGGTGAAAAAGTAGAAGGTTCACCTCATTATTCATGCCCTTAACTATTACTTTTCTGCATTCATAGCTGGGAATGGCAGAACTGAGAACTAGATAGAGAACACCATATTCAGTCTTGAAAAGATCCTGAGTATAATTGTTTATGAATGTTTGTCACATCTATGATTTATGAAGTCCTTATGATAACATGCGTAAATTAGGATTACAAAATCCTTATGATAAAAAATGAGTAAATAGGAATTAAGGATTGAATATTGAGTGGAGAAGGGGCTACAGAAGGGTTTGGCTTGGTGAAATGCTCATTGCTGAGCAGGCAGCATAATACAAAACAAGTCTTTCTCTGAAACAAGTCCATATACAAAACAAGTCTTTCTCTGAAACAAAACTTAACACAGTTATATAATAACATGCAATTAGATCATTTTTTTTCCTTATCTATGTTTTTTCCTTCTTTATTCACAGAGAAAGCAAACTTGATTAAGCATCCTCCTGTTGCTATCCTGCCTCTTGGGACTGGCAATGATTTAGCAAGGTGTCTGAGATGGGGAGGAGGTAAACAAAAATGAAAGTGCAATGTATTGTGGAAATAAAAGAAAAAAAAAAAAACCTTTTGCATCAATATCTACATTTGGATTTGTTTTCATAAAGAACCATTATCACCTTTTCTGTTTTTTAAATGATCTGTTTGTAAATGTTGTACAGATATGTAAGATATTAAAGGTTGTAATCATGCTTCATACCTTGTTTGTAGCGTCTGCTGACACCAAAAATGTTCCAAGGTGTAATGAGAATAGTGTGTAGCAGTCTGGTTGGCTTTTTACTGTCTGTATTGCAGTTACTGCTTTTATCAATACCTTGTAAAGGGAGCAGTCTTAAATGGATTTTAATTGGGACTGTTCTGAAAGGGTTACTGAAAATATCTAATAATGGGTTAGGAGTGGTTTAAGCTTTTTTAATCTTTAAAAATAGTAAATGTAAAACATGTCTCAGCCTTGGACAAGTTCCTTTGATCCACTCCCTTTCTGTTTTCCTACAGAGGATGCCAGACAATAAGTGCTGTGGTACTATTTATCAGAAAATGAGAATGCAAAGAATGCTGAAAGAAGAATATATAGAAAATCAAACTTTTAATATTCTTTGCATCCTTTCCTGGATGTATGGAGACTTACTCTCAGCTTCTCCAAAAAATTCCATTCAGAATTTGTATTGCAGGATAACTTGAAGGAGACACAAGGAAGAAAATCTTAGACCAGATTCAATCTGTGGTGAAAGCACCTCAATTTATGGGCTCATAGCCAGGTCTATTTCAGGTCTTGGTTGTTTCAATTGAGATGTTTTGTATTTGGAACTTGGTTGTTTTATTTGGAACTTCTCAGCCTTTGCAGATATCTTACTTCTTCTGTCTCATCAGTTTCCTTTCCAAGTGTCTGTCTTGATGCCAGATATTATTTAGCAAATTCTTAGTAGTTTTCATGCTATAGCACTTTGTTAGCCATAATGTTCTGTGAAATCATTTGAGAACCTCCTTTATTTTCTCTGTCACAACTGCTGATTGTTTACATTCTCATAGTCTTAGGGGAAAAAAGGAAAACAAACAAGCCAAAACCTATTCAAACCAGCCTTGCTTAACTTTCTGAATTGTTAGTAGAGCCATAGAATAACTAGGCTGAAAGGGGTCATAAGAAGTCACTAGTCCAATCTGCTATTCTAAGCAGGGTCAGCCATAAGAACATTTAATCACATTAGCTGGGACCTGTCCCTACCTTCACTTTTATTTATGTTCTGTAGCTTAAGTGATTCCATTTGGACTGAAGTAAAAAAAAAAAAACAATATGAAAGTATTTTGGGTTTAATCATTCTTTGCCCAGTTGCTTTGTGGTAAACAATACCATAATGCAGATTTTCTGGAACTTCCATAGATGGGAGAGGAGACAGGGACTCCAGAAACTAAATTGCTGGTGAGTGATCTCAAGGATGCAGAGAAATGGAATTGTGCATGCTGCTGTCATGTGGTGACTGGCTGTAACTAGCAAAAGTGTGCTAGACAACCATAAACAAATACATCAGCAATGGGTTTTGAGCAAGGAGGCTTTGAGCGGCTTGGCCTGCTAAAGCTGTTAATGACACTGGCAGTACCTATTGCTTGAATAGGAAATCTTGTTTTTTCTGCTTTGAAGAAGGGCTGAATCCCCAGATCTTAGCTGTCTATTACAAAGTCATTTGTTCTGACTAATACTCAAGAGTCGATAATGTAACGTAGTAAAACTCCCGCAGTTTTCCTTCATGCACTCATGTGTGTTGCATATGCACTCATGAGTGCACAAACAAGTTTTCTACTCAGTTTAGTGAATTACATGTGTGTGCTTATTTGAGAGTAAGCTCTCTCTACAAAGAGGGATGAGGCTCATGAAGAAGTTGTTGGATTATGCAAAAATGTTGCTTTTGCTGATAAAGCTATCAGCTATAGATTTGAAATTTTGTATTTTTTTATGCTAAACCAGATTGAAACAATCCATGAAAATTAGTAGACAGCTTTTAATCTTTCAGTGTCTTGTCAGGCAAAACTACAATATGTCTGTTTTCTATAAATTTTGAAATCAAAGGAATTTTAAATATTAAGATTAATTTCACATCAAGAACATTTTGCAAAATAAAACCATAGTTTTTTGGATCATTTGGAAAATTCAAGAGATTGGCAAATTTTGAAAATCTAATTATTTTCTTCATCACAAATCCGATGTCCACCGAAATCTGTAGAATTATTCTAAATTTACATGCTTAATTAGCTTCGTATTTGTACTTCTTTTAATGGCAAGTGCTGGAAAATTGTCAATACTTCAAGCACAATCCTGCTCTTATGGTATTATATGCATAGCTTTCATTTTTTCAGTCATAGAGTCATAGGATATTTTGTGTTGGAAGGGATCTTTGAAGGTTGGTTAACTGGTTCAACCCTCCCTGCAATGAGCAGGGACATCTTTAATTACATCAGGTTGCTCAGAGCCCTGTCCAACCAGCCATATAGAAAGAGAAAGAAAATGTAATAAAACTTTATTATGCTTGAATAAATAACTGGTTTTATGTTTTGTTAGGGTATGAAGGTGAAAATTTGATGAAGATCTTAAAAGACATTGAGAATAGCTCAGAGATTTTACTGGACAGGTGGAAATTCGAAGTAATACCCAATGATAAAGATGAGAAAGGAGACCCAGTGCCTTACAACATCATCAATAACTACTTTTCTATTGGCGTGGTAAGACTTATGCTTATCTTTAAGTGATTTTCTTTTTCTGTTTTGAATAAATATTTGCATCACCTGCCTTCAAATGAAGAAATGCTGGCTACAGATCATTTATAATGTTGTTTTGCTAGTGAAATGAATACTTAGATGACTGACAGCAATTTGCATAAATTTACTTCCTCACATTCAAACCTGAATTATTTTTCAGGACCTTTTACCTTCCCATTTATAAAGAAGATATTTGTGTTCTTCTTAATGGTTTATGAGCAGCCATAATACTAAATTTATATTGTCATTTTAAAGGTCCTATAAAAATATAAAGGAAAAACTAATCACTTAATAAGAACTCTTAAGTAACCTTTTCCATTAGTATTTGCATAATCAAAACTGTTTAAAAGAACAGTTGCATTCTTTATTTCTTCAGGGCAGTTTTAAATAATAAAACAATAATACAAAAAAGAAAGCCACACGTATTTTCTTACTTCAGCCTTGTAGGGATATTCACAGTTTGAATTAATTAGGAGGAAAAGGGTTTAAGCAGCTCTTTATGTCTGAGGAACTGCATCTCTGGTTTGCGCTTCTCTGTGGTTTTCTATATACTATCTATGCTTCTTAGTATTAGCAGAATTCCTTTATTCATATTTGATCTGTGATTTGTTGTTAATTTCAGATACTATTCTCAAGAACCGTTATTTCATATCTCATTTGGGTTTTTCCTGGGTGATTCTTCCTGCCTAGATGCAGAAACTTACACTCGATTGAATTACACTCTCTTTTAATTTTTACTGTTTCTCCAAGGCACTGTGAAAACTACAACATATTGCATATTGCCTCATAGATTCTTGCCAAATAATAAGCACAGTCTCTAATCCAACATGACTAGAACTTGCTGAATGAACTTTGTAACAGTGTGGCAGAAATTGTACTTAATAATGATGTAAATGTATGTTTAGAAAGGATGAGAAAGTAAAACTGAATAAAATTTTGCTTGGCATGGGGCTCTTGATGTTTTAGGACCATAATACAGGTTGGAAGGGATTGCAGGATGTCGTTAGTTCTAAACAGGGTCAGCTATGAGAGCAGATCACATTGCACAGGGCATTATCCATTTAGATCTTAAAAGCCCCCAAGGATAGAGATGGCACAACCTTTCTGGGCAACCCATTGTGATGCTTGACTGTCCTCACAATGAAAAAGTTTTTTTCTACATCCTGTCTGAATCTTTCATTTCAACATAATTTATCTGTCTCCCATCCTCCTGTCATATGGGCAGCTGTGAAGAATCTGGCTTTGTCTTCTTGATACCTCTTCATAGGTAGTTGCAGGCTGCTATTAGACCTCTCTGGAGCTGCCCTCTTACCTGTGAATCACCTTATCTAGTCAGTCTTTTTTTAAAAAATCTCTCCAGCAATCAAGACCATAATATCCCAAGTTAGATACAAGAATGCTGGAGTACACAGTGTTCAAAACCTTGCTGAAATTGAGTGTGACAACCCTTGCTCTCTCCTCATCTACAAATGTAGTTGTTTGACCATTGGTAGCAGTTAGAAAGTAATTTACCCCTTGGAAGGAAAATGATGCACTAAGGTGGAAGGAATGTTGGAGACAGCAGCGTATGTATGTGAAAAGTTTGATTAGTATGTGCAAGCCAAACAAGCCTATTTTTGTCTATGGCTGTCTCAAAGCTCTGATATGTGCACAAGAACTGTACTGTGTCTAAGTACAGGGAAAAAGGTAAGAAACAAACAGATGTATGTGTAACAAACCGTGAATGAGTATGGGTAATGTTCAACCTGATGGAAGCACAGAGCACGGAAGGACCATAAAAAGTGGACGCCAAGCCGTGTGTCAGTTTCAAAGCAGGAGCTAGAAAACATCTAAGAGCAATGTAAAGTAAGATAAAGATTTTTCAATTGCTCACATCCATCATTCTGTCAGGATGGCAAGATACCAGGAGAGAAGTTCCATCTGCTTCCTAATAATGCTGGAGTCACTGTTACAAGCTAAATATCCAAGAAAAATGTGCATTACAGTAGTAAAATCATAATTTGCTTTAAAAAACAAAAGTACCACCACCCCAAGGAAAACCAAACAAAACCAAAAAACCTCTTCAAGAATGTGGTAGGGTCATCTAAAAATGAAAGCTTGTCTTGGAAAGTCACAGATGTGGTGAGCTGGACAAACATAACTGGTTGTATTAAGAGGACAAATGAGGAGGCATGACAGAGACAGGAAACAACAGGCCAATTGTCAGACAGTGGCAAGCTCAGTTACTGATGTACTTTAGAGAAAATGAAAGTTCAGCCAGCATTAATAGTCATACATTCGTGCACTAGGTCGATATTATTCTAGTGATCATCAGAGTTCAGTTATATCAGTACTGTTGTGTTATCACAGACTGTATTCTTGGGCTTGTGATGCATTTCCTCAGTTGCTGCAGTAATGGAATTTCAGTCTTGTCACTTCATTTAGCCAACTTGCTGTTGCTGTAATCAGCGGGAATGTGTGTGTGCAGACAGAGTATTTCATTGGACATATTGTTTGTCATGGTTAACCCTTTCCCTATGGATAAAACAGTTTAACTTTTGTTGCTTTCTTCAAGCATTCAGCTGCTTACCATTAATAGTGGCTCAACATGTATACGTAGACAGGATAAGCCTGTGTCCTGTAACACCCCTGCACACCTGCTTTATCTTATCCTTTCTATTTTTCATATCTGTATGTCAAGTCTGTAAAAAAACCCCAAAAAACAAAACCCCAACACTTCTGTAATCTAATGCTATCTTAGAACAGAGAAGTAGTTTCACAAAATTGGTAATACCTCTTCAGTTCAATGCTTAAAATTACCGCCCCTCCCCCAAAAAAACCCAAAAACAACACCCAAGCAAACAAAATAATCCTCAGACTAAATCTCCATGTACTCATGTCTCTATGCATTACTCAAAAAATAAGAGGAAAATAGTGGCTAATGATAGCCGGAAAGAAATCCCCTATTTTTGCAAACAGTTGTTATCAAGTCTGCTCTCAGATCTTGCCTGTAGTGAATCATTCTCTTCAGTTATGCAGTCATAGTAAAGCATAAATGCACATTGTTAATTATGAAATGGGTGGGCCCATATTCTATTCACAATGAATGTACTCAATTCAAGTACACACAAAACCAGGTAAACATGGAAGATGGTGAAATAATCGTGTGCTGATCGAGACCTGAGCAGCAGTCATGGAAGATGAGTAACAACAGACAGTGAGGCAAACTCTCACATAAAACCAAAACAGGAAAACTACTTTAGAACATTGTTACCTTGAGAAGGATTTCCATGTGCATTTTTAGGAAACTCTGTCATGGCATGGCCAAAATTTTTACATAGCGCTGAGGTGCAAAGCTCTTTTAAGCTTAGGGATAAGTAGCTTAGTTGTCAAGCAATATTGTATTGTTGATTCTAATAACTGAAAAGGGAGTGACTTTCAAGGCTGTTTATCTTTTATTGGGAAGTTTTTAAAGAATGTCAAATACATAGGGAAGTTGTATTGCTTATTTTTAGTGCTTCTCAAATAATTGTCTCAAAGTGAGACAAAGTGGATATTTTGATAATGGAAAGTATGCCTCATTAAATGTCCCATTGTCATTAAACATTAGAAACCTTAGCTTCCACTAAATGCTTGGTTGAGAAGAGCGTGTGGAAGGGGGAAGAAGCCATCTTATGTACTTAGGGATAGTAATGTGTGAGAGAGCACAGTATCTCTGCTTTCTGTGCTTTCTCTTCAAGGTGGATATTCAAGAGAAATGATGAAATCAAGCAAAACCTATAATGAAGTTCTTTAAAAAAATATCTCATTATTATTTGATATCTCACAATTAATAATTCTTATTTCTAAAGACAGATGAGTTTTTCAGAGGCTCCTCCTTGGCTGGAGCAACTAGCTGTAGGCCAAACCAAAGGCATAGCTGTAGTCACCTGAGAATCAACATTGCTTGACCCTGATTTTTTACATTTATTATGCAAACTACTTGAAAATAATAAATAAAAACCCAATGATTTGACTAAGATAATGGCTTATCTCATAACAGGTAACAATTTTTAAACCAGACAACTCATCTATTTCCCATTGACTTTCCTGTTAGTTACTAATAGCTCTTTTGATTGTTTTCCATTTTGTGGATAATAATGCTGAAAGAAATTATGAATAGATGTTAAGATGAGAGTCCTAAAGTAGGTTTTCCAGAAGCAAGCATAATTTTGAATTTACTGTTCTGCCACTGAATTAGCTTAGAGTTTAGACTTTATGGAGCCAAAATTAGGTCAACATGAATCAGTACTGAAGATGTTTAATCATAAACATTTTCTTTCTGGTTTTTTTCCTTTTTTTTTTTACCTATTAAATAAAGCATAAATTTATCTGATGTTAATAGGAGATAAAATATTATCAGTGTTGTTTGTTACTTGAATTTTGTAACTGCATAAGGTATTGCAGAGCATATGCTGCTAAGCCCCTTGCAGTTCTGTAATTAGACTGTTGGAGCATCATAAAATGAACTTGCAAACATCTGCATTGTCTTTTAGTACAAGTTTGTGTAGAAAGAAATGTTATTAAGCTAGATTTTAAGGAAAATTTTACTGGATAAAGTGTGGCACAGTGCAACCTTCCCTATGTTGAAACAGTGAATACCATTCTAAAATTAAAGCAGTTCTCACTGGTGTTTGGGCAGTATTCACGGTGTAAGAAAAAACCCAAATGACATGGTACTTACTGGTATTTACAGAAGGCAATTCTAAAGATTATATTAGTAATCATTGTATATCCTTGTGTTTAACTAGAAATGTTCTGTATGAATGACTGGTTAGGTAACTCTTTGATTTTCATCTCTATTTTCTTCTTCTTGGGCCAGATCCCATTAAAATGATGAACTTTTATTTTTGACCAAGTTATGTAGCTGTTATATATGTAAAGAACATACAGATTCTCGGTTCATGCTTAAGTGATTGCCTAGTGTTCTGGCCAGGAGGACTGCAAGGGTTGCCGTCCCTTAGGAAACCAGCAGATTCCCTTAGAGGCTTACATTCTTTGTAGATCCAGAATTGCTTCTCCTTTGTCTAGACTGATCACCTGAAAGCTTGCTTTAGGGTAAGCCTACTTGGAATCTTTGCTATTGGTGCTCTTTTATCTACACACCCTAAAGAGTCATTGTCAGCAGAATCAAGTTCCTTTGGAAGCTTAAAGCTACAGCTGATCTTATTCACACTATTTCATTTGCACAAGGTACTGAGATATTTTCCATATCTTATCTGTCTTCTTACTGATAAAGAATTTAGATAAGAATCTTCCAGCCTCCCTTCAGCTGAAATTTTGAATACATGTGCAAACACATACACAAGAACATATTGGAGGGAAAAAAAGGAGTGGAATGCTCTAGGACAGCAATTAAGACAGTAACCTGGAAGAGAACTGGGATATCCAGATTCTTGTTCCATCTGTTGTTTTTGTCCATTTGATTAACTTGTACATGAAAATTCAGAACTTACATTACTCTGAGAGACTTCTTCTCTAAAATCTAAAATCGATAGGTACAAAATTTTAATGCTAAAACAGAACTTACGGAAGTAGATCACCTCAGTCTTTCATTCAGTCTTTACAACATGTGGTAATTGATTTCATTGCAATATGGTGATATTCTCACTTGGATGATCTACAACAAAAATATTTTTTGCAAGTGTTTTTAGTTAAGGCGGTAAGGATATCTGAATGTGCCTGGAAATGTTCTGTAAGTTCTTTGAGAAACAAGTCAGTATTATATACTGGATTAATAAAAAAATAAGCAGTTATCACACAGAAGGGAAATTTCATCAATACTAGTAAGTAATAGTACAATCAGCTGTTCTCTGAAGAATTATTGCCGTAAAATAGTAAAGGTCTACGATAAAGACAAGTGTACTTTTATGACGCCTAATATGTTACTATCCAAATGCACTATCAAATAGATATTTGGGTACTCATGATTTAATATTTTTCAGCCTTGACCAGTCACTAAGAGCTTCTAATTCTGCCAATAGGGAAAAGATATGACTTCTTAATTCTCATAACCATAAATTTGAACTTGCTATGGGTCTGCTTCCCCATGACTATACTCTTAAGTCATCAACCTACACTTCCATTATATCTTCTTAATTTTTTTTTTTTTTTTTTTAAAAACGGGGAGAAAAAAGAAAAAAAAACTTCAAACTTGCAAAACTGGGGAAAAAAAGTAAGACAAATCTTACACAGAAGTCATATTTTTGGTTTTCTTGAGAAAGGACTTTCATTAGCGTCAACAGAAACTTTGCCTGAAATTTTCATCTCAAATACCTAGAGTCTTAAGTACAGTTACTCCTCTAACTGACAATGGAATTCCATAATCTTTTATTTTCTATGTTATTTTATTGTCTATGTTATTTCAGAGTATATTTTTCACTACTAATTAAAAAAAAAGGAGTTTATTAATGTGTATAATATTTACAGCTGTGAATTAATTTTACTTTTATGCTGGCCCCATATTTTGAAATTTTCAAGCTTCATAGCATTTTGCTGTTCATGGTGGTGAGAAGGAATTTTTTTTCTGCATAGGAAAATATCCTAAGGACATTTGCTGATTCAGTGCAGAATTTAAGTTCATCTACATCTTAATGCTGATACAATGTGACATTTAAGTATGTGTTTGAACTTTCCCGACCTAATGAAGCACTTAAATACTTGGGTAATTTTTTAAGCATTTTTTGCATTTTCACTAATATGACTGGACAAATGCACTTGTTGAATTCTGGGCATTTCGTGGAAGCTAATGAATTATTCAAGTGGGATTTTTGGTATACATAATGAAAAATCATGTTTATTGGTTTGCTGAACTAATATGAACATAAACACATGCCTAAGAGATTTTGTGAATCCTAATCATCACTTTGAATGTGCTAATGGAATGCTGTGATATATTGCATTATTTCTGTGCCAAGGAGGGAAAGAACACTTCATAGTAAGCAGTATTATTGCTTTGTAATCCAAATCCTTTTTTTTTCCCTGTAAAAAGGGTTAAGAAAATGAACAATTCATCCATGTGTGAATGCAAATGTAATATTAAAAGATCCATATTGATATTGGGCGTGTCATAGTCTCAGTCAAGTAGCCAAATCTGTAAAACTGGTTGCTATATCTGTGGGGAGAACTCTGCTCTCTTTCAGAGGAAGCATGTTCAGAACACTTTAATCCCAGATTTGAAATACTTTGAGGAGTTGTTGATAGTTCAATCTATCATCTTGTTTAATTTCCTCACATTGCTAATTTTTGCAAATTAGTTATTCTTACAGTTTTTTTCTGCTTGCATGCTTGAATCATCTTTACTCTTTTCAGCTTTATTGTTGAAATATTGAAATTCTTCTGCAGAAATTTTGGTTATAATATATGGCAAGTATGATGATGTAGGGTTTTTTGTTGCAGGTGGTTATTTTTTCATATGGCAGAAAGCCACAAGCATATACTGCATGCCACGGAAAGCAGGATCTGTAGAATAATTCATAAATAAGGAGCGATAGGAAGCTCTGAAGGTTTCCTCTCACTGATGTGCTGCAGTATTTCCCTGGACATGGAGAATGCAAATTCCATAACTAAAATATGCTTAGTCTCAAAGTTGGTAATATCTGTACTGCAACACTGCTGGTGGTGTTTCCTGTTAGGTAGTTTCTCTCTACCAGTGGGGATTTAGTTTACCTTCTAAATCCCTCTTGCCATCATATTCTACCATTCATAATGTATATTGGGGTGCCCTAGCATGAGATTTGTACTGCACTGCATAGGATGTGGGAGGTAGTTTGTACAGAGAACTGAAGTTTTGTAGCTTACTCTACTGTGTAATGAGTCTTACTAATCTTGAAATCGCTACAAAAATCTACATTAATCACTGCAAAAAGATTATTTCCAGAGGTACCATTTCATATATTTCTTATAACTATAAAGAAATTCAAAGAATTTAGATTTTTCTTGCTGTTTGGTTGGTCATTTATTTATTTTTATTTTAATGCTAAAGTGTGAATTTATGCCAGTATGTGCTGGAACTTCCTGAAAATATTTACGTGTATCAAATGAGTTTATTAAGATTTGCATGTGCATGATTTCCCTTATAGTGCGGTAAGAATACCCAGGTTTGTGCTGCATTCACTGTAGGTTTTGTCAGGTTCAGTGAAAAATACAGTTCTGTGGGCTATATTTAAAGTAGCAAGTAATTTTGCTCAGTAGGAGTGTAGCAATTGATGCTGAGTCCCTTCTGTCTGCAAAACATGTAGTTTGGGAGTCTTGATTCAAACTGGATGTAGTCTGTTCCCCTGCTATGAACTGTCCTAAACATGCTTGTCCTAAAGTGACCTAAATGACTGGTCATTGGTTTACCCTGTGTGTTCCCATAATGTGGAAGGAGCACACTGGCCACACTAAATATGTTATCTTCCAAAATATCTGACTGGCATGCACCAGTCTTTGCTTCAAAGAGAATCACACAAAGTAGGAATGATTAATAAATTTGCTTAAAAATTTAATTGCTTCTCTACAGTTTTGCAATGAACCTGAAAAAGTCAAATAGGTGTATGGTATGTCTAACTTTGGCTTACCATCTTTCCCTTCTAGTTTCCCATGTAGATCTTTTTCTTCTTTCATTGTAGGTATTTGAGACTCATTTAACTTTTCATGATGTGGTGAGAACAAGGGTGAATACCTTGAACTAAGAAAGGCTCCCTTGTTTTAGATTTATGAGTATCCCATGCACTTGCTAGTACTGAGTACCCATTCCTGTTGTAAAATTGCTCTTCTGGCATGGAATCAAAGGCTAGAAAGTGACTTGTTTTCCTTAGTCAGTAAAAACTTTGAGAAAAATCATAGGTAGAGTCTTTGGCAGTTACTTATATTCTTCTCTTTAATTTATAAGGGATTTGTAAAATAGAACAATTTCTAGAATTGAGAAAATGCTAAATTTCATCCCTGTCAAATTTGGGAAAGCTAGGTATTAAATAAAATGCAATGAAGCATAACCTTACTAAGTATATACTACAAAAGATATTTTTTGGGAAGAAATGCAATAAAATGAAACTTGCAGTCCTCTGGTGTTTTGTCATTGCATATCCTAGCTAGAAGAGATTTTGAGTCTTGTCCAGGGATTTTTCTGGGGTTTGTTTGTTGCTTTTGTTGTTTTGGGGGTATGGTGCATTTGTTTTCATAAAGGAAGGGTCTACAGAGCAGCCTCTCCAATAGCTATGGTTGCAAGTGATAGTTATAAATGAGAATATATGCCTAAAGACATAATTAATCTGCAATGAGCTCGGAACAGCTCCTTAGCTAAATGCAACTAAATCAGCTACACAGTGTGTAATTAACTTACAACTATATTAGTCCTACTACAATATTATTCATTATATATGTAAGTTATTATTTTCCCCATATGAAATTTGTAATATACTAAGTAATGATTAAGAGTTCATTATAGTGTTTTGTTCATATTATCATAATATAATTGTGATGAATGTTCATCTTGTTAATGCTGTTATTCCTACTTGGTCTTAAAAGAAATGTCAAGGATGTCAGGAAAACATGATGTGGGATTTTTTTTCACACACACTGAGAAGCATCTATATTCAAATGACACTGAAATTTTAGTCCTTGTCTAGATTTTGTAGTTCTGCTTGTTAGTGATGACAGGAATGTATCAAGGAAAGGTAGAAGCTAACAAGACTTTATATTTAAGTCCAAGAGTAAGATGAATAAGCTTTAGGGTTGGTCGTAAGACTAATTTGGAGCTTAAAGTACGAAGAAGAACTGAGGAAATTGCTTGAATTGAAAAGGCAAAGGTTTTTAAGACAGTGTAGCAATGGAAGTAAGTTGAATCTGGGAAAGGTTTATGAGACATGCAAGCTGTACAGAACATAAGGTGGGCTGTGTGTACCCTGATACCTTCACCTGGCTAAGATGCAAGACATATGTCTCTGTGTACACATGTAGAACTATGTGAAAAATAGCTCAGATTTAAATTGTAATCATTGTTTTCATGTGAGAGTTAATCCTGATATATGGAAACAAGTTTGCTTAAATCAGTTGCTTTACCAACTTCTCCCTGACAGCATCATTTACCTTTTTGCCATGCCATTAAAGATCCTGTCTCAGAACTTTACTTTCACAGGTCTGCCAGAGCCCTACTGAGTCTTTTCAGACTGCCTGTGTGTAGCTGAGAGGGGACCAAAGAAATCATAATCATGCTGACTCAAGTGCCCATAGAGGACATGAAGTCCAGTTATTTCTGAGAACACAGTATAAAACCCAATCTATTACAGGTAACAAAGAGGGAGATCCCTTTTATAAGCATTTTAGATCAAGTTAAATTTATAGATATTTAATTATATATATTTAAGAAATAAGTTCTTAATTAATTGCTTAGAATTGCTTATTGATTAGGAAATTAGGAGCATGATACCTATTGGAAATTTCTTCCCATCTTCTAATTCTGATTGTCTTAGTTTAAAAGAACAGTCCACCTGTTGATTACAAGCAAAATTGCTGTTAGTACTAGGAAATTCATCTGAGATATTGATCCTTTGGGTGCATAATGTATAGGATATGATGCTATTTTAATGTGTTTTATGTAGTCATAACTTTTGTGATCTTGATGCTATGAGGTAGAAAGATAAGTCAAAAAAGAGTAAAAAAGGCATTCTGGACACAGAGGGGTAAAGAGAACAAATAAACATAGAAATCTTAGATTTAAGGTGGGCACCTCTGCGTATTTAAAGGATCAATTTGATGTGTGAATTGGGTGTTAAATAGGCACAGGGAATTGTTACTTTGTCATCCACCATAGAATCATATGTATGATATGTAACTGCAGTTAGTCTTGAGGCCAGATAGAGATTCTTTAAAATATTCAACAAATGCTGTTAAGGAAGCAGTTTACAATTTGGGGAGACTTGCATATATATATATATATATACATATGAGAGGATCTCATGTCCCAAAATATGTCAAAATAGCAATAGTATATCAGACATTTAAATTATGTGCACTGTTGAATTTATGGTTTATGTTATCCAGGGGGGAAATATATAAAAATCTCAGAGATCTAGAGTTGTCTGTCATTTAACATTATTTACATATCTAGAGAGTTGATAGCTTAATTGATATTCCTGTGGTACAAAAATGTTCTTTATATCTCCAGATCTGAATGTTTTCTACATTTTGATGGCAAAGTCCCAAAAGGAACATGATTTAACTAAACTGAAAGTGGGTGGATTTAGCCAAGAAACACTTAGTCTTATGTTACCATCTGAACCAGGTGGAACTAGAAGCAAATTACTGAACATAAGTTATTCCATGTCCTTGCTGGAACAATTTGTACTAAAGAGCCTCTACAGACACAGCCAAGGAACTCTCTATTCACTGTTTGTGATTTTGCAGTTTCTTCACTTAAACTGGAGCTCTGAAGGTATAACATAGCATATTCTTTATTTCTGCGACAATCCCAAGACTATTTAAGCTCATAAAATGCAAAAGAGTGGGTCAAAATTGCTGCTCTTAGGCTGTCATTTTATGTTACTGGTGATGTCACCAAGGCTGAATGGACTGATGTGGCACACAGGAGTAAGAGTCAATGCTTTCCAGTGCATCCTGCTGAGCAGTCTCACCAGAGGCCATGATCCCCATCCAGATCTCTGGAGGCACATGGACACCACCGTGTGCTGTGGTACGCTGTGCACCCACTTGCAGCCCTATCTTACTTTAGCACCACCACACCACATGCACACTCTTCAATAAGTGTGTAGAGTGGACAGAGCACCTTTCCAAGGCAGCCTGTGGTACCATCCTGGTAATGAGGTTTCTGTCTGGAGGACTGTCCTTGGCTTTACGTTTTGTACTGCTGCAAAGGAAGGACTGTTTATGCAGCCACTGCAGTCCCTACGCCTGTGTCTGTTGTACTGAGGATGGTGAGAAACGACACAGTCCAAGTTCAGGGAAAGAATGGCATGAGCCCTTTATTCTTCTACAGACCCATTTTTATACCCTAGTTCGCTAGCATAAGATCATTGATCATCGATCATCCGCCTCTCGTAGCGGTTGGCTAGAACCCACAACACCCACTGAGAAATATTTTTCCCAATGTATCCCATAACAATTCTGCAAAACAGAACCCAGGTGCACAGGTAAAGATAGTTTACTAAACCATCCTTGCTGTTTTCATCTAGACTGCATGTGAAAGTGATGTCTCACAGAATATTGAGAAAAGGCAGAAGAATTTCTCTGCTTCTAGCTTTTTAACATCCACATGCACTGACAAAGGAAGAGCTCCTCAGCTGCTGGATTGTCTAGGGTCTTCACAGATGCTCTTCTTACTTTTCTGCTCTGGCTTTTCACGTTTCCCTTTTCATTGTGCTCTGTAACTCGTGATGTTGTACTTTATAAATCATGTTGCACCAGGGTAGGTTTAATTCGGATAGTAGGAAAAATTTCTTCACTGTGTAAAGTCAGGCATTGGAACAGGCTGCCCAGAGAAGTGGTGGAATCACCACGCCTGGAAGTGTTAAAAAATGTATGACACTTTTAGGGACATGACTTAGGAGTGAATATGGCAGTGAATGAAAATGAATTTGATGATCTTAGAGGTCTTTTCCAACTTAGATGATTCTATGATATGAGAGAGGTGTCAGAATTGGCACCAGTCACTTCAGAGCTGCTTATAGTATTAGCCATTTACAGTTGCTGTCTAGAGCTCTTATCTTAAAAATTCTTCGCCTTGTTCATCCCATATTTTAAAAATAATTGATCTGCGTTGCATGTTATTGCATTACTTCTTTCTTAGAAGTATCCTTGCATTCAAACAGATCAGGTAATCCAGAATGTTAAAGGAAATAAATAGCACAAGTCTCAGTATTCTCTGGAGAAGCAGATGTAAATTGGGATTTCTGGACTTACATGCAGCTAGCTCTTAGGAATAGCAAGATGCACAGATTATATGGATCCAGCCTTGCTGATCTTGGCCAAATGGGGAAAAAAACCCCAGACTCCGTAAAACACATAGCCTGGGAATCCAATTCTGATGCCCTGGTATATAGGGCTTGTCTAAATTACTGCAGCATTTTGATTCCCATAGAGAGTGGCAGGAAAAAAGATCTGCTGCCTTGCATTTGTAAAATCCCATAGCTCGTGACTAAAAGAATTTCTCTTCCCATTCTTCCCCCTTGGGGAAACTCCATGTCAGAGGGGGTGATGTCAGCTGTTCACTGATGTGTCTCCATGTTTGAAAATATTGTCTGTAACCCGACACATGAAACTGCTTTATCACCTACCTGAAATATCCAACCACATTCCCTTCTGCTAGGATTACAAGGAAGGAAGCATCCCTACTTGTGAAGCAGCAGTGCCTGAAGAATCTTCAGGGAAGTGAATATACCCAGTCACAAGCCTTGATGCTGGGGTAGAAGTTGGGTAATAATGAAAATGCCTTTGCACTCTGGGTTTCTACTTGCTTCTCTTGATTTCAATGAGAGTTTCACTATGGTGGTGATATTTATTTTGTTCTGCACTGAGTATGTTATGAAACTGAGAGGAAGAAAGGCTATGCCAGTGTCTAGAAAAAATGCTGTGTTAAGCCAAAAAGAATCACTGTGGCAGGATGGTTCTATGATAGTTCCTCAGGAAGATAAATATCAGTTCAAATAAGGACTGTTTTCTGCTTTCTTCACAAAATAACTCTTAAAAAAGAAAAAAAAAAAAAGAGAATCAAAAAAATAACAATGGGAATCTAATAAGAAAAAAGTAATTTTCTATGATCATTTTTGAACTTACTATATTAATAAGCACGGCCTTAGTTAAATGACATTTCCCTCCTTAGGAGTGTTATTGACATTTTGATATGAGACAGAGAGACCTTTAATGAGATCTCAATCAAAGGTAATATTTATATAATGATACATGAATTCGTAAATGCTAGTCAAATAAAAATGCTGTAGTCCATTTTGGCCTTCACCTTATGAAAATCTGTACGGGTCGTAAGATGAAAAAGCTCAGTGAATGACGACTAATACTCTCTCACCTGACTGTCTAATTATTTCTGGCTAATTGTGTGAGTTAATGTTTGAAGCTGAATCTTGCAATATAATTTCATCCATCACCCAGAGAAAATGCATGGAGAAAGACTGAAATTTTCTCTCTTGCTCAACATATGATCTCCTTACTGTGTGAGTTTACAGTGATTTCTGTTCTCATATGCAAAAAAAAAAACCATTTTGTATGTAAGCTACCAAAGAAATGTGCAGACAAGTAGACAGATCCTTAAAATTCCTATTTCAAACCTTTGTTTTTTCTATTGTTTTTTGTTAATACACTTTGTTTACTAGCCAAAATCACAGTCTCTTACATTTTGTTTTAGCTTCAGAGGGCAAAAGCCTGTGAAAAAATCAAGTTGCCCAAGGTCCATCCAACTTGACCTTGAACACTTCCAGGGATAAGGCATTCAAGGGTATTAAGTCCCTTGACTTTCTTTGCATGTTTTGAATTTATACTATTAAGCACAAATAAAGTAGTGATGCTCTTGTGCTTTTGTTTGTTCACAAGTAATCTGTTCTGTGGATTTTCCATTACATGCATAACGATAGACATCATGCTCCCTGAGCATGAGCCCAGAATCAGAGCAGCCCTCCTCATGTAATGCTGTTCTGTGTGCACATACCAGATCTCGTCAGAGATAGCTTAGGGATGCTCAGTTACAGTAGCAGGCTTTTTTTCTTATTGCACCTTTTTTTTTTTTTTCCTGTGTTTATAGCTTAACTGACATAATGCTTAATATGGTTCTTTCTTAGGTTATGCCAACTCCATGTATTTGGAAGCTCCTTATAATTATGAATTTTGACCTAAAGCTTAAGTTACTTTGTTACATAATGTACAGCCATATAATCCTTCTACTCCCACAATGTCTTCAAAATCTGAAGAAAATAAATTCCTTAAATTACTCATTGATGAGTAAAGAAGTAATATTATATTTGGGATTTCAAATTTTCAAAGTTATAAAGCTTTTGTAGGTAAAATGAAGAGATAGTACATTAGTTGTGGTTGTATTTTATGTATGAAAATATGAAAAATTTATGTGTGAAAACACTGTTTTCAGTCTTACTGTTACTCAGTCTAGATTTATCTGTTTGATTGAGAGAGGCTACCTGTGTCTCAAGAGAAAATTTTCATTTTCAGGAATTGTGAAAAGCTCTGGGCCACTTCTGTCTAGTCAGATTTATCTATCTAATTTTAATATTTAATTATAAAAATTTCTAATTTCATTATACCACTGCCAAATTCTTTTCACGTTGTTGTGAGTAATTGTTTTCTTGTGGGTTGTTTTTTTTTTTTTTGGNTCTTTTATTTTCCAGAATTTCAGAGGAAAAAATATATCTGTGCCAGAAAATTACAAGAACAGCAAATAATGATGAGGATCAATACTTCTGAATTGTCAGATCAGATATAAAAATGAAGCTTACAGTGTAAAGCAGCACTTAATCTTTGTGCGCACAGTATTAGATATCAGATTTGCCTATATGGCACCAACGTGTTTATGCAAACAAAACATTAGAAAGTCATGGGGCTAATGAAATTGGGTTCTTGTACCTTTTTGTTGCCCCATTATACCTACATTTCATAACTAATTGTCAAAAATTTAAGTAACTACCTCACCTCATTTCATTTTGTAACCCCAGAAGTAAGTACACTTGTTATCACTTGATTTGCAACTACATTCATGTTACTAGTTAGCCCTTAAAAATGGCTCTCATGAATAATGAAAATAAATCCCTTTTCAACTACCATAGCAAGAGGTTTTAAGTGCTACCACCTGGCATCTTAGCAAAAGATCATAACAACCATGTTTTCTTACAATAGTTCGTTGAGAGGGTACATGGCAAGAATGAGCAAATTTCCACTCTTAGAGCCAAATTAGAAGCTCAGTCTCTACTCAGGAAAAAATCAATAGCAGCTTTGCCAGACCAAGACATAGGTGGCTGTTCTTAGAAGTATGGTTTATAAAATCTTTACTTCATCTTAACTATTTGTGTCCTTGTTTGTTCTCTAGGAAGTTTAAAGTCAAGCTGCTCTTCTTTCCCCAGTGTGTATTTGGCCTTCTTTTCTACTTTCCCCATATATCTGTTTATTAATATCTCAATTTGTATTCAGCCCTTCATGCTTTTTCTCTCCTTAAGGTTCATTCATTTATCCTGTAATGCTCATTTATTACAGCCTCATCTTCACCACTCTCTCTTTTTAACTCTGTTACTTATCTGTGTGATAGGAATTGTTCCTGCTTTACAAAATCAGTTTCTAATTCCATTTAGCTAAGTAGGTTCAACTGCTTTGTGTGGACATTGAAGCAGTTTAAAAGTGGCTAAAACAGTTTTAGCTTAACCCAATTAAACTAAATCAATTTTGACCACTGTTTAACCACTTTAAAAGCAACTACACAAATGAGTGCATCAATTTTGTCTAAATTAATTTAGATAAATCAGCAGATTTCACTTCTGTAATCCCTTAGTATCTCTTTTCACGTTCTTTCTCACCACATCACAGAGTCCCACACATTTTCTTTTTGATCCAATACGCCAATTTCCAGACCAGGCTGGTTCTGGAATACCTCTGAAAATTGTTTCAGATTATCAGACTGCAAAATACAAAATTTTAGAACAGAAATAATGTTTTCAGACAAACTCTGTTTCGTTGCACAACACTGTGATTAACTTAATACTAGGGCACAGAATATATTCTTGGAGATCAAATTCACTCTCATTGATCAGTGTACATTTCAGCCTGTCAGAAATGTTAGCAGGGCTTCTCAGATACCAAATATTGGAAATAGCAAGGGCAAATCTCAGGAATAAATTATTTAACAAGCGTGTTATCTAGATCAGCCTCAGTCTTTCCTCTCTTCTCATTTCTGGGTGATAATAGCTAGTCTTATTAACCAGTCTTAGGGGGTTTCTGTTTTAACCCTTTCAGATAGCTAGGGGTGAAGCACAGGACTTAGAAGATTGCATACCACAGAGCAGCAACACAGAGGCACTAATTTTCCATGTTACTTAAATGTAAGTTCTTTCTGGAAGGGCAAATATGATCCTTGAATTTCTTCTGAGGGGAAGACTGAGTAAACATAACATGCTTTGGATGCAGTCTTGGTAAATTTGTCCAGCTGTGACATCCATATTTCAAAAAGGATGTTGAAAGATTCAAGGAAGTTCAGAAAAGTGTGACAAGAGTGGTTCAGAAGGTTTAAGAGCTTTATTGCAAAAGACAGTGAAGAGACAACTTGATCAGTCTAAATGTGCCTTAATGGGAAGAAAATACATGGTAGTCAGCAGTCTGTTAAGATAGTAAAGTTCTTCAAGATACGAGCTGAAACTAGACAAACCAAGGTTGGACATGAGCCACTGAAACTTAAAACCAAAGGAAATTAGTCAGGGAGATAATAATCTGCTTACTTTCATCACCTGAATTTTCAGATCAAGATGGTACAATTTCTGGAAAAAAAATTATACAGCTCTGGAAGAAATAGTGTTTATTTAGGAATGGCAGTGTTCAATGTTATTTCCTATTTAGACAGGAATCATAATAAATTATATATATGCAGTGAATTCTTCGTCAGTGGGACCTTCCCCACATACTTTAATTATACCAGGGGTTCCCATTCCAAAGAAAAGGAGAGGAAGTAGCAGCACACAGGGTGGCTGTTGCTGGGGTTGCTGGGGTTAGTCCTTCCCATTCCAGCTTGCCAGAGCTCCTGTTGACTTCTCACTTCCTCTGCCTGTCTACAGTCATTTGTTGCTCTCCTGCACATAATGCTATAGTGCTATATGTGTATAGCAAAAGAAATTTCAAACGGCAGAATAGATATATAAATGAAAATAAGCATAATTTTTTGAAAGCAACAGAGCAGCAAAATAGTACAAACAGCATAATAATAAGATTTAAGGGTATCACAGTATAAAATGTGTGTAATCATTTTGTAGTGTCTCAATGACCACTACTTATTAAGCAAGCTTTTATTTGATATGTAATACTGTGGACTTCTTACCTCCCTGTTACCATGAGAAAGAATTTCTTATGTAAAGGCAAATGTGTGGAGAAGCAGTGGGCAAATTTCCCATTTCTTGCAAAGCTAAAATATATAGCAGTTTGATGTTTAACAAGCTGGCTTGCTTGATTTGAACCATATTACATATTTCTTCATAGGATGGTTCATAATGTTCCCACAGTATTGTCAGTGCAAATTCTTCACCTAAAAACTTTCTGTTCTTCAAATGTCTTCCATCATCACATCACCTCAGTCAATCTCCTCAGCCTTTACTTTGTCTTCTGTTTAAAATCTCAAAAAGTGATTGCAGTTGATATGTGCCATATGAGGCTTCACTGAAGCTATTTAAAGGCTACTGAATTTAAAAGACCCAGTTGATTTGTATGACAGTTTAGAAGTGGTGTTAATGGCAAGAATAATTTTGTAGTTCACAGAAAAAAATAATTGAAAATGGAGAAGAAAAAGAACATGTACATACGTGAAATACAGTTGAAAAGCAGCATAGAATAATTACAAGGTCTTCCTCACCCTTGGCTCATTGCTTAAACTGTGTGGATCTGTGTGTGTACCATTTCTTTTTAACTATATTTGAAGTTAAACAGCATGTATGGTGTCTTTTTTCTGTCAAAAAGAGTGACAGCTTCTATAATTCCCTTGTTTCACAGAGTATAAATATTCCAATGACTGTTTTGATGGCTACAGTCATTGAGTTTTAACATGTATATTTATTGGTTGCCTTGTTCTGGTAATTTATGGTCAGCTGCCAAGAACAACTAAGCCTTGCAGTTAAAGATGTTTTTTCAAGTTAGACTAAAAAAATAAGGTTTCTAAATGTAAAACGTGTAAAATAACACAAAATTATTGTATTTGGGTGATAGAAGAAGACTGGGAAATCAATAATTAATTCCCCAAGAGGTGACTTTCTGGAAGCCCCTGCCTGCCATTAATTTGCATAAAGTTTCATATGCAGACTGCAAATAGTTATGAAAGTGCTCCTGAGGGATCTCTAGCTCCAGCATGTATTACATAGCTTTGCTGGTCAGGTCAAGCTAGAAGATTGCATACTGGGCCTTATATTCTTTTTGGAAATATATAGACATTTATTCCTGGTGGGTGGAATATAAAACCCCCCTAGATGGCTACAAAAATCTGTATTTTCTGCTAACTTGGATATATAAAAACATATATATTGAACAGCTAACGAGTTACAAACACCAAGTGGATTTAGGAATCTTACCTTTCTGTTCTTGATTTAGCTCTCAGGAGCAGAATCAAAAATTGGTATTGTTAAGTACTTAACACCTAGACTCCAAGGTCAAACTGGCACCTAGTGTCTCAAATGGATGCAGAATGCATGGTAATTGCAATGAAAAAATAAAAGCCGACTATGGTTTACTTGCAATGAGGCTCTTTGTAATTCACTTACTATATAAAGATGTCTCATGTCAGTGCATATTTAGTGAAATGGTTAATGGGGTTAATGGTTAATAGCCCTTTTATTCCCAGTGCTGTGCCCAAAGCTATGCATATCTTAACCTTTCTGGTATTCAGAAAATTTAATATCACAAACATTTGGCTGTGAATGCACAATCTTCATATGTGTAAAAGCTGATGATGAAGTTGTACCTTAGTTTGTCCTGGTTCAGAACAGGAATGAAAGTTTATCTTCTCTTAGATAAATACATATCATCATTATCCCATGTGCCAAGAATAGCATCATTGTGCAACCTTATTTATACCATATGTAGGCTGAAGGACTGGAATGGCTTCAGCTTATGGCCCCATTAAAGAGAGTCAATGAGTTCCTCTCCAGATTTGCTTTTCTAGCCAGTCGGTTGAAACCTTATGTTCTGCTTTGTGCAGTCATTACCATTCTTGAAAGTGAGTGGCCCAAAAGCAGGATAAAAATGAGAACCAAGGTTTGTTCTCTCAAGTATGGGTCAAACTGCAGCCTCTCTGGAAACTGGCATTTTTATGCCACGAGGGGTAAAATACCTTATAATTTCATCATGAAATTTTCCTGTGGATTTGCACTGTTGAACTCTTTATAAGCTACTGCTTGCAAGCACATTCCTTTGAGGATCATACAGAACTTCCTTTGTTTTTTAAGGGTTTTTCACAATACTTTGTTAGAGCCAGATTGTACATATTTTGTTAAAAGGGAAAACAAAACCCGTATTAGCACAGTTTGCTTTCTATGGTGTACCTATATTTAGCTCTTGCAAAGCCAGCCAGATGAAGTCAATATTTCCTAGAAAAACCAGGGGAGCTTTTTTGTCCACCCAGACTTTCTAATAAACTGAAGTCTTGTCCCTTTACCTGGCCAAAGTTCTTTTAACTGTGCTTTTAAATTTGCAGTGACCTAAGACATCTTATATACTGACTGAATTACAAAGAACCTCACTGCAAGTAAAACTATACATTTTTTTCGTTACTGTTACCATTGGTAAGTGCCTGCCAATAAGAATTATAGCATGAACTAATTAGCAGTCGCTACCAAGGCATAAATCACTACCGTAGTCCCCAGTCAGTGGTTTTTCTCTCGATACAGGTATTTGATTGTGAAATTTTGAGACCCATGATCAAGGTCTTACTGATTTCATAGGTCTGATAAAAAAAATCATAGTCCCATAGAATCCTTGAAAAATTACATGTTTAAATTCCAGTTATTCTGGTCATCAGTTTAACTACCGAGTAAACCCCTGCAGGTAATTCTAGCTGTTGGTGGTATTTTAATATTAATTTATGGGTTTTCCATATTGCATTGCAAAATAAAACCCCAGAAATTCTGAGACTTGCTGTTTTATTCTTGCATTGGATCGAGTTTTAAATAGTGTTTTGGCAAGCATCTAAGTACAGTACAACATTGAACCTGAATGATGCACATCCAAGTATCAAAGAGTACTAGCCAGCACTGTCAGAATGCCATCTAGACATTAATTTCCCACATAAAGGGTTTACTAGCACTTTGCATGTAAGTTGTATAACTTGTGACCAGCTGCTTCCGTGTGCGGTGCGTAACTGATGGGAACATATGGCTTTAATTAAGTAGCCTATTCTAGCTGATTTTTAGGCATCTATCCACATGGCAAACAATATTTGTTGAATCCAAATCAAGTTTCACAGCTGTCTCTCGAGATAAACTGATTGACTGACATGAGCTGCTTTTAAACACTGTCAGGTTAGTTCCCATAACCTCAGGAGATTAAAATAATGGGGGGAAAAAAGGCTCAGCCATATGCATGAAAGCTTGTATGACAAGAGCTTTTATATATATATATATATATATATAAATAAATATTTCAGGCTAACCTTAACAGGTTTCTGTAGCTACTGATGCTGGAGTACAACAACTCAGAGACCAAATGATCAAGAAATGCCCATATTTTTCTGATTTGGCTGTATCGTGTACAGTGGTTTAATACCAACTTGAACTTTAGCAGTAAGGACATACACAGCAATTGAGAAGTAGAAAAGGATAATTATCAAAGTCCAGAACTGGTGCCTCACTGGTTCACATCCATGTAGAACTGGCTGGTATTAGCTGGTATTAGGAAGAAAAGTCAAAAAGACAGCCACCAAATGCAATACAACCCTTGTTGAGTTAAATAAGCATTTGTTTATTTATTAAGTGCACTGAACAGCAGCTGACTGAATCTGCATGTGATTAACTATGATCATGGGATTTATTTGCTGATGTAAAGGGAAGAATATAAAAAACTATGAAATATGAAGAAATATTCATCCATCTTATGAAATCGCAAGTGTATTCTCAGTAATTTTTTTGAGCGATCCCTGCTGAAAGAGAGGGCAGATAATCACAGCTGATCTCATGTAATACACTGCCCATAAGTATTCCTAAAGGTTTCATGTGTAAAATTAAAATTTTTGTGTTTCATTGGCAGGATTGGGGAACACCTTATATACCTGAGCTACATCTCTAGGTTTGTTTCAAAAGGTTCTGTTCTATTACACAAGAAGTAGAGAGGGAAACATGGACTAAAAAGGATTATGAAAATTATTTTAGAGGCCACAAAATTCTTCTTGGGTAAATTAGGTACTTGGAAAACTGATTGAATCATATAATGAATTCTGATTTACTGATTTTCTATAGTATAGTGGTGATGGCAAGAGCCCAAAACTGACAAGTGCTGTGAGGGAAGGGTGAGAGCACTCTGAATGCCAAGTTTGGAACTCTGTATTTAATAAGCCCTCTCTGGTCTCTGTGAAGATAAACCAAATATTGTGAATTTGAGAAGATGTATTAGCAGTGATAACTTTTTACAGTCCATTACTTACACATGTGTGGTAGACCTGTGCTCTGTGACTTGTAACACTCTTGAAAATATTGTAGTGGGCTGGAATGTTAAGCCAGAAGAAATAGTCAAAGGATGGAAGCGAAATATACCTTTCTTGACACATCTACACTGAATAGCAATATAAGCCAGACTGAGAGGAAAATGGGTATGTGACCCTTAAACAAAGGAATAACAAAGGTAAATGCAACCGGTAAACCCCTCAATAGAGGTGGAATAGTTTCTTTAGCCAGACAAGATGGTGTAGCAGTTGGGAAAGATCTTTATTACTAAAAATAGTCTTGAAATATGTTTTGTTGTTATTTATTATGTTATATTTCATTCTTGTAATGACTTCTGAATTTTTAAATCAAGAACTTGCTCCTTTTTTGCTAGAATACTCTTTCATATTTAAGCTTATGTAGTATTTAGTGTGAACTGTGATGTAAATAAATATCAAATGCCAGATTTAATCAGAGCTAATAAATCCAAAGGAAGTGATGTTTCAGATAAAGCTTTTCATGCTTCCAATTCAGGACAGTCATGAGAAGAACTGACCTTTTATTCTGTATTTGTTGTATAGCTCTTCTTTGCCCTTGGGATCATGACAACAATTCTTAAATGCTGTGTTAATACAAATAATAAATAACTGTGGTCTGGCACAGGGCAACAGGAGGAACTTTTGGGAGGCAATCACAGTATTTTTGGCTGCTGAAAGCAGAATTTTTGTAGGGCAAGTAATACTGCCTTCTCTGTTCACACCAAAATTTCTAACCAAACAGAATTAATCTTTTAGAATTAATCTCTACACAGTTAGGTTCAGGAGCCTGGGAACTCTAGAGTGTCCATGTCAAACTGCTTTGCTCAGGGTTTTGCATTTGGAACAATATATACCTGCAAAATTTATGGTTCTGTCATTTAGTAGCTAAACCATTGCTGTTTGGAAACCATGGCAGCAGGATATGATGTCATCAATGAGAAAAATGACTGTGTGTGAGACTGACACTAATAATGGTTAGTAAGCTGAAGACAGTTGTTTAAAAGAGAGCTGTTTAATGTTGAAATATGAATATTAGGAGTAGTTCTCATCTGTGATCAGGGATGCTGAACTACTGAATTTGACTTATGTAATTGTGTGTTGGTGATTGAGCCCTGCCTAGTTTCAAGGGGAAATGAGAAGAACTTTACACAGTGTTTCGGAAGATCAAATTAAAAAGTCAGTGTGATGATAGGAGAAAGAACTGGTTGTTTTAGTCTAAACCTGACCTGCGAGTATCAGCAACGAATTTTAGTGCTGACTTCCTCTATATAGCAAAGAAGAAAGTAACAAAATAACAATACAAAAGTGATTTTAAACTTGCCTTTCCCTCCAAGTTTCTTGTACATTGTGAATTATTGAGAAACACCGCTTCTACCTGTCATTGGTTTGCCAGTGCTTTCTCTTCAGTTCCGGTTTTTCACAGCTCAAGAAGTAGAAGTTCTGTTTCACTGAAGAAAGATGTGTTACCTGCCAGTGTGTGATAGAAAGGTTTGGGGTTTGGTTTGGTTTGTGTTTTTTTGCTTTATTCAGTTAAGATGTCTTGTCTTGTTGGTTTAATTTATGAAACTGTGTTTTCCATCCCTCAGAGAACAAAAAGAAAATACTGTCCTGTAGGGTCTGCACCTGGCTGTGAGTTGAGTCCAATGTACTCTAGCTTGTGCTCTGGCTGTCTGTGGTGCTTCCAGTGTGAGCGAGGAGTCTGCCCCCCTTCCCACTGTTCCATGCTCCCTGCTTCAGGTGTAGATCACTTCAGCTTCTTCTATACAGGTCGCCAAGTTTGCTATGTATGTAATTTCCTCTATTTGACGTATTTGTGCCTTGCAGATTCCATTTTTTCAGTGGGATGACATTAGATTACTTGAGAAAAAACACAGGCATAAGAGAATAAAACTGCAGGGGCATCTGTCAAGTTACTGGGGATATTTTTAGCAGACTGGGACTGAACCATCTGAAGCCAGTTTTGTGTCATGGTTATGGAGGAGGCTTCAAATTCAAGCCAGCCCCTAGTTTGCCTCCTGAAATTCACCACATTAGTGTTAAAGAGTCTTACTCCAATATTTCGGAGATTTGGTGATATGAGGAGGCTAAAATACAAACAGTCAGATTGGGTGAATAGAGATCAAGCTGAGCAAAAAGTAGCAGAGTGATGAAGAAAAAAAGCACTAGGAAAACTTAGGACACTGCTCAGTGTACCAAGTCCCCGTGTGAGACAAGGAGTCTAATACTAAATGCTGTAATGTACTTTAACCCTATTAAAGTCATAGAGAGTGTTCCTGTAGACTTTAATAAGAGTCCACACAGAGCTTTGAGATTTTAGGTAAAAGGATTGGTCAAGGAATCCATTAGTGCTCCCATTACCATTATTATTGTTTTATTAAAAAATAAAAATAAATAAATCAAACAGAAACAACAAACACCATTTAGTAAACATATCTGAGGTAGTATTTTGACTACTTACAGACTCATTTATATTTCTGGTGGTTTCCTGTGGCAGTGAAATCATGACAGAGAAGGTGGGGGGGAAACCAAATAGCATAAAGACCAAAAGAAAACAGTAGTAACAAATTATTATCAGTATTCCAGGAGATTCTATATCTCTTTTTAGCAGTAGTACATATTTTACAGTCTTGGTTATTTGTTTCTATGTGGAAGTTATGTACAAAATCACTTTCCTGAATTCTTGCCATTGAGTATGTGAATATAAGGCTATCTAGACCATAATGTGTTTGTTTATTGAGTGCAGGATTAAATCTCTCTTTTATAATGATGAGTTGAAAAAACATTTATTTCAAGCATGTTTAAGGAAAAAATGTGTGAATGTATGATAAGAGATGTATTGTGTAACTAATTCATGTCAAAACCAGAATTTCACTAAAATGACGATTTATTTTTGTTATGATTGTAGGGATACAAGTACTATTCACAGTTTTTTTATTATTAATTTCACCAGTATTAAATGTTGTATATTCAAAAACTAAATATAGAGAGCAGGGTAGCTTCAAACTTTGCACACTTTAAACATTTGTGTAGTCAAAAAGATACAGCAAAATCATTGGAAAATGCTTTTGAGAGATTTTTTACATGTTACAACATTACTCTTCTGGTTTGCTTGTGGGTTTTTTGTTTGTTTTGGCTCTTTTGTTTGATTTTTTTCTTTTGGTTTGATTTGGGGTTTTTTTTAAAGGATTGCATGCATATATTTTGGAGTAAAAGAGTTTTGGAAATGTATATCAGACGTACCTAATGTGCATAAAGATTCAGTAGCTTCACAATTGCTTTATATTTACTAAAATGTATGAATACTTTTGTTCAGAGTACTTTTACCACTGTGAAGGCTTTTACAAGCTATCGTTTTACTTCACAAGTCAAAGAATTTTCTCCTTAAAGTTGTTCTTGTGGTAAACTAAACTGCAAAGTGTTTATGTCTTTTGTTGCAATCACAATCTAGTGTAATTGAAAACAGAAACCTAAGTAGGGGGAATTTCTTTGTAAAGGTCAGAAAAATTGATGAAGTTATCAACTGGATATGAATATTTTTAGTAACAGTCTTAATTTGATTCTCAACAGCACCTTCTACCATATTGAGGTGATAGCCTGAAGTAGAAAAGTGAACAGCTTTTCTCCAGGCAGGGTGAGGGAAGCAGTGCAGTAAGATAATTATTGAAAAGATTGCTAGTCTGAATTTGTTACTCTGATATTTTTAGGACAGTCTTCATTATAAAAAGAATGCAGATAAACAAGAATTAATGTTTGTAACAACTTTAATCAGTAGCCCTATACCTGTTTTAATAAGTCACACAGGTTGAAGTTACAGACCTGGATGTTTCTTTTTATCTCTAGATAAGGTAGCCATCTGTTTGTTGATAGTTTAGAGGGCAAATCTGTAATATGCAGAGCTTAAGTTAATTTCATTCTTGTTATCTCTTGCAGTACTTTTTTTGTGAAATGTAAAGAGAATTCCTCTATATGTTGTCTCATGTTTCTTCCCTTTGCAATTGCTTGAAATCACTCTATTAACCTAATCAAGAGTTTTAAAAATTCCTCCATTCATTATATCTTCTAGTATATTAGTTGAGAAAAAAGCAGACTACCAAAGTGCTGTTTGTGTAGTTGTCCTAAGGTGGATGTTATGAAGTCAGTTTTGCCTGGTCATTTTTTTTTGTTACAGCTTCATTCCCTGATGTATTTATCAGAAAAGAGACTCCATCGATAATATTTGTAGCATCTGCTGCTTTCATAACCTCTGCTGAAGAGGCTTTCAGAAAAATACGTGAATTCTAGGCTCATTAGCACTGTTGAACTTGGGGGACATTCTTCTGTGTGTGCTCTGTCTCTGTGAGCATAGCTGCAAGAAATGATGCTTTGTCCCTATTTACTTATTTTCAAATAATTCAGTGTGGAGCCCTCTCTCAATACAGCTGAAGGGTCAGGAGTAAAGGAGTGAAATAAATTGCACAGAAGTGCAGTTTCCTTGTAACTGAGGTAAATTTTGAAACCTCAGTCTACTATGAGTCAGTCTACTATGACTGAATTACTAGAGCAGGAAGTCTAAATTAATGTTTCTCCCTTCCTTGTTGGCTGAGGGGTTTTTGTAGCAGGTTAATCATCCTTTTTCAATCTACAATTTTTGTTTTACTTGCATTATTTATCCTAGTGCTTTTAAATATATATATTTAAATTGATTAAGAGGCTAAATTGGCAATACTAATCTAGTAGGTTAGAGTGCAAACACATATGCTGAGTATAGAAAAGCCTTTAGTAGCTTTTAAGGTTGATTAGTTAAAATAAATAACTATTCTGTGATATCCAGTGGCCAGAGAAGGTTTAACTACACAGCATTTTACTGTGGATAATTCATATGATTTAGCATTTAATAAATTGAACTTTTAGTCATGTTTAAAAGAGAAGCAAGAGTAATTTGTATGCATTGGCTACTGATTGTAAATTATAAATCTGTGGGATTGAGTTCAAATTTGTAATTGGTGGAAAAAAATCAGTAATTAACTGGGAGTACAGAAACGATTTTCTATCAAAGCTGTCTTCCACAGAGAATTCTTGTAAAGCTGTTCATGATTATAAGGGTTATGATACATGGAAACACTATAATTTGTAAATAAATGTCAACATGGTATAATCTGATTATAAAATGCTTTTGGAAATTGGAATGTTCCGATTGGGTAAAATAGTTGAATGCATAACTATCTGCTTAGAGCTGTATAAATCGTTTCCATGAGACAAGGATGCCTTGAGAACCAGGGTAGGTGTGAGTTACAGACAGTAGGAGCAAAACAAACCAGATAAGATATTTTCATTCTCTGTAGTTGAAGTCTGAAGGATAACAGACACCTTACAGAAACATGAACTTCATAGTACTGCAGTGCCCAAGTGCCTGCAGTTCTTAGGTTTTTTTGACAGTTATAGTTACAGTCATTATACCTGGTTTTGCAGTTGAAATTTATGTGTAATGTCTGTTTACTCATCTATTCTAAATATTTTGTGAAGTGTCTAGCACTTACGAAAACTGTTGGGGGGTGTATTGGGTTTTTTTTGTTTTTTAATAAATTCTTTATAATTCACGCTCCTTTTCAGTAGATGTAATAGGAATTAAACCTTTACTTTTGTACATCAACTACTTCAAAAATTGGCATATTAAAAAAAAAAAAAAGGACAGCAAATATGCAGCTGTGCCCACTTCCTTATTTCATTTATGCCTTCATTTCCTACAGTGGGCAAATAAAGTGACATCTCAGTTAAAAGATGTACTATTAAAATTTTACATTAATTGGCTTGTAGAGACTCCTCAGATTGGTGATGGACAGTTATTTGGTGCTTTTTTTTTTTTCCTTTGGAGGACTGGGTAGATGTTGGAAAGAAAGGTTGGTGATCCAGCTCAGATAGAAAGTCTATATCAATATTTGATTTTTCACAGGTCTACTGGAAGAGTTTAGCCATTCTCTGTGTCTAGAGACATAGTGTTGAAAGAAAAGTAATCTGTGTCCCTGGGGGCCGTCTGGGTACTGCTTTCTACTAAGTATTATTATTCTACCCTTATTGATCTGGATTTTTTCATCTGCTTCAGATTTTAAAATAGAAAGGAAACATTATGGTAAAAAACAAACCTTTTCTGTATTTTCAAGCTTTTAAGAAGTGTAGCTACATATCTTTCTTCTCCTCTTTGAAGTTCATATTTCTGTCTTCATTACTGTGAATTTTAAAAAATATCATTACAGATAGAGATGCATATAATTACTGAAAATGTAGAAGTGTTGACAGGGTATGTTTTAGTTGTATGGGCTTGCATGAGGTCAGGTATCAGAAACTGGTTGGTCTGTTGTGGACAAATGGAAAAACAAAATCTAACTGAAATGAAAATTATAACTTTAACAACTGGTTTCTTTATGAAAACAGTAATGTAGAATTCAATTTCTTTATAGTGCTGTGTTGTGCTGCATTAAAATTTCAACTGAAGATGAATTGCTAGTGGATCTTTAAAATAATAACTCACGTATCTAAATGTTCCAAGGACTGTAAGAACTTCAACTCATCTTCGTTTCTTTTCCTTTTGCTTGAAAAGTGTAAAATATAGCCTTGCTGGAACTCTGTGTGCAAATCTATTGGTATTATGGTAAATTTATTTTTAGAGGAAAAGAAAAGTGCTAAGAATGAGCGTCTTCATGAAGATGCCATGTTTATTTGAACAGCAGATGAAGAACCAAATGACTAAGATAACTTAGTAGCAATTTCTTTTCATGTCAGTAGCAGTTCTCAGCTAGGCAAGGTGACTTTCAACAAAGGTTTATAATCTCTGCTCAGCCATGTGAAATTTGACTCAATGCTAGAAACAGACCTACAAAATCAAAAATGTCATGAATGGTGGAAAACAAATGAACCTTCCCTTAGTTTTCTTGCTTTGTTGGTCCTTCCCCATCATTTTTTACTCCTGTATTTCTGCACTGTGTTCCTAAAGGCTGAATTGGCTGCCTTGCCCATCTCATCACTGTGAGAAATCTGGGTGCAGGGGTAGAGCTTGAGGAGACAGCAGGAACAAGTGAATAGATGGGAGCAGAGAGTATCAGAGAAATCTGGGTGCAGGGGTAGA